>JAGFPH010000830.1:32156-75488 GCA_018207615.1 Philaenus spumarius
TTTGAAAGTTCAGTATAAAATATACACTTTTGTGTTGTATATATGTTTGGTGAACATTTTTTACATTTGACTTTTCTTTCTAATTTAATTTGTATTCATGCTGCAGGAAGTCAAAGTGAAAAATATACTTATTTATAAAAAAAATAACAATTTACGGATACAGATTGGTGCCTTAGTTATAATAGCATGTTCCACAGATAATTCCGAAATTGTTTAACCCTAGAACCGGCGGCTTTAACAAAAATTTAATTTCTGGCTCGTGCAAGCATTTTTTTCAAAAATTTGCCAAAAATAGTAAATGAACCCCAATCCAAAAGTGTTCCATAGCTTTTTTGTAGAGAAAGGTTTAAATAATTGATATATGCCAGTAAAAAAGGATAGATGTAAAATTTACAAAGTTATTAGCTCAAGAAACAAAAAATCTTCAGTTACGAAAAATAAAAGTTCAACTTTAGGTCTACATAAAAAGTAGTAAACATTTTTTGTATTTTTTTCCATAAATTTAAAAAAGTTTTGTAATTTAGTTCTAAATAGAACTGTATAAAAACATTTATCAATTTCAAATTTCTTATTATGAAAACACCAGTTTTTATGGTCCATCTACAAGACTGCTAACAAATGTAGGCCTAGTTTCAAACGTAATTTAGGAATATTTGTTTTACCCAAAAGTGAAATATTATTATAACAAAGTGCAGAGAATAAATCAAAGAATTGAACTGTATACTTGTAAATTATCTTTTCATTAAAGTGTTTGACTTAGAATTATTTGAATAACAAAAGTGAAAAAAAAAATATAGAAATCTTTCGTCTGTACATACTATACAAGAAGATACTCCTATGTCTACCCATGTTATAAAAGTCCGTTAGAGTTCAAATTTAAACCATAGATGAGACCGTATAAGCAGTCACTTTCCCACGGTCCTACACAACAAACTGTTCAAATATAGAATATTTGGTTTTCAGGAAAAGTTAGCTTGAAGCATTATGTTTACAAAGATACCAAAATATCTCTAAATAAACAATTGTTTTCACACAGATATCAAGTGTTATAAATAACGCTGTTTATTGATTGGAAAACTGACCAATTCCAAGGGTCTACAAAACGCCCCACAACTTTAGAACTATTTGTCCGATTTTTGATTGGATGGCAGTATTAGATAGGGGAAATTGTGAAGAATCCAACGATATCTAGGTTTACTTTAGAAGAAGTACTGGGCGGGGTTTAGAGAGAGAAGAAAGATGCGTTACTTCGTCGTGTTTTATGACGATATCCGGTGAATTGACGGGCGCCGAGTTTGTTGAAGAAAACTAATAAACTGCAACGATAATTACGTATGTAATTATACGGTTTAGAAAAAACTTGTAAATACAAAAATTAAAGTTTAGATCATTACCTTTCCAACAGTTTTTGATTTATTGTGATTGGATAATATTTAGTGGGTGAAATATTCAATACAACCACGCGTTACAAATGTGTTGTCATGATCGCACGTTCGTGCGATCTGCCGGTTCCAGAGTTAAAATAATTTTTCAAATCAACAGCTGCACAAAGTGCTTAAATTGCCTATCATTTCTAGGAATTTAACCTATCAGTTCTAAGATTAAAGAAAAACTTAATAAATTGATCGTTCAAATTAATTACTGCCTCTACTTTGTTCCTATGGATTTAGAAACTGCCAAACTAACAAACGCTGTAAAAGAAGCAATTCCAGGCCTTTGTTTGGATGAATTTTCAACAGTTTCACAAGCGCAACAAGCCCTGAAAGTTTTTCCGAGAAACATCTTTTCTGTCGATGCAATTTTTGTTCATTGGAATTACTGCAGCACTGTTTTGCCGATCAATCAGGAGCATGAGTTAAAAATTTCACAATCTAATGACCATAAAATATAGGCTTGCTCGAACTGCTAAAAATTGTCTTTTATGTAAAATGAAAATAATATCAGAGGAAAAGTAATTTAAAATAGAAATACTAGGATATTTAGGGTGAAACAGATGGATAGAACAGGACAGGACTGTCTTGGTTCGGAATATCAACATAAAAAGCCGACTGTGCTATAGAGTAACAAAATGCAACAACAATACGAGGGTCGTTCAATAAGTCCCTGGAAAATCGAAGAGATCACTGAAAATTTTTTGTTTTTCGGAAGCATTATTACTCAGACAGATTAAATTTTTTTAGCTTTATAGAACATGTGGTTTCATAGTTGTCATCGATTGAAGCAGAGAACTTTCGTTTATTTAAAAAATTGGAAAAAAGTCAGTTTCAAGCGGTGATAAAACATTTATATTTGAAAGGCTTAACATCGAAATTAATCAAGGCCGAGTTGGATGAAGCTCATGGCACATCTGCCCCTGTTTATAGTTTTGTAAATGAATTTAAACGTGGCCGTACATCAACAAAAGATGTAAATCATTCGGGACGTCCAGTAGACGTGACTTCACTCGAAATAATCGATAGAATCAATGATATGGTGTTAAGCAATCGGTGATTTAAAGTGCACGAGAAAGTTGAGGCCACAGGCATATCGTTAGGTTAGAACGACAAGGTTTTATCTGACCAGACCCTAGTTTTAGAAAAATGAGTTTCAAGTTTTGTTTTTTTATTATACTTACATTTGTTTTCCTATCAACTTGAAATTTTAGAGTTTAAATAGTAATTGCATTTTAAATATGGAATATTTTTTTTTAATATTGGATGATTAGATTTTGAGATATTAGTATTGTTTTTTACCTTCTCCCCCCTATACACAGTATATGGAGAAAGTATTGTTTTCGTCCAAATTTTCGAATTTGAATTTTTAGTGGAACTATCTGTTTTGGTGCTCCCTGAACCCTAAAAAATTGTTTAGTGGAATTAGCTGTGTTGGTGCTCCCTGAACCCAAAAAGATGGTTTTTTGGTGATGCCTGTCCGTGTGTCTGTTAGGATGTGTGCAAAGCTGGAGACCATACCAACAGTCCAATTTTGATGAAACTTGGTATGTAGGTGTAGTTCTGGAATATCTCCAGGAGTCTTTTCATATTTTTGATTTTTAAGGGGTTTTACCCCCAAAAATGGCCAAAAAACAAGAACAATCAAAATTTCTCAAAAACTTCTCTAACGATTTTGATCAAATTTGGCTTATTTGTAGCCCTTAATGTAACCTACCATATGCAAAAAACCGCATCATTCTAAAAATTCTCGTTTAGGTAATAATAATAATAACTGATTTTTGGGGATTTGGGCCAAAAAGGGAGTTGTTTTTCCAAATCTTTTCAAAACCTTTTTCGTGCATCTATACACGCTTAATTGACATGTTTGGTCCAAATTTGTTCGAAATCGATCGAATAGTTTTAATAATAATAATAATATTTATTAGTTACTCTCCTCTAATATTTTCCATGGTATGTCCTACTTTTGCAATTCTAAATAACCACCTCCTTTGCTACGCCTGGGAAGGTATAAAGTTTCAACTGGGAGAAAGTATGTAGCAGTTATCTGATACCGTTTATTTACAGTTAGAACCATGTCTTTAACACTTTGAACCCTGAGCCCGAGTATAGGTCGGGCCAAGTTCGCGGCGCCAGCTACCGAAGCCCAAGTATACCTCGGGTCACTCTATTTAATTCTACAACTCATCTTAGTCGGCATATATTTGGGTTTAGGCATTCTCATCATGTTTATTACTTGTATTAATTCGTATATCTTTGACCTTTGGAATTTTTTTAACACTGACCAACAAAAATATTATATAAATATCAGAAGGTGTCTGATCAGCTGTGTGCATTCTGCAATCAACGTTTGTCTGCTTAGCGATGTAACTCGATAACGATGTGTATTTAGTTCTGATTGTGTTGTAAGTTTTTTTTATTTATTAGTCGTTTTTTATTGATAAAAGTTTATAGTTCGTAAGTGGTTTTTAGTGTTTGTAAAGTGTAAATAAAGTGTTTGTTGTAAACTAAAGGACTATGTACCTATTTTTTTTTACAATTTTTCATAACTTGTTACAATTTTGTATTTTTAATAAACCTTTGAAGTATTTACATTTACTTAAAGCTTATTCTTTTGACTTTAAAATGATATATAATATGTTATACTTTTAAATAAGGTAAGTAACAGAGATTTTTTTAAAAATACTACCAAAATCCCCAGGTAGCTATGCACGACAACGTGTTAAGGGTCCAGGGTTCAAAGTGTTAAAATTTGTAGAAGACAAGGTTCCATCTACTGCAGTTAAAACCTTGTCCATCTCGGTGATTTAAATTTTTTTTTAAAAGATAGAATGAAATGGTTCTAACAGGCCAGATACAACCGTGTCATTCTTTGAGGTAGGTGCTTCACAGTTGAAAATAGTAACAAAGTTCTATCTGTACATGGAAACCTATAGCAACCAAATAAGACCATTTCATTCCAAATTTCTATAAACAAAACATGTTGTAAGTGTTACGAATTGATTGGGCGTGTAGTAAAAGATATATATTAGTTATATTCAGTATTAGAGTTAGTATGTTTAGTGTAAAGATATTACTTTGCGTAGGACAGATGGAGGTAAACAAGTATAAATAAGGAAGGATGAGCTTGGCGGAAGTGTTTTTGTGTTGCACGTAAGAACAGTGTGGTTTGTCAACACAGAAGTTAAAAGGGTTATATAAGCATAACCCTAATCTAGATTCGGGGCCAGTCTGTTAAAGTGTGTGGCCTGGAGCTAGGCCAGTGAGCTAAGGACGTTGGGGCGAGATTTGGCCAAGTATTGTAAAGCTAAGGGTTGGAGGCTGGACAACACGAGACAAGCCAACACACGAGAAGTCTACACGAGATTGAAGGAAGAAACCGGTTCTGCAGTAAAACGAGATTTGAGTGAGTAGACGGAATACTTGGTCTATCGATATCACATTGAGTTTGGAGTCAAAAGTTTAACGGGAATGTTTAAAGTAAATTCAGTAGCTTTGTTTACCGAGTTCTTGTTTCAGTCTGTCATACGAAAGTAATATCTAGTAAAGGAGATGTATGTAGCATAAGTGTAGGCTAATATATCAAATCATATGTACCTGTATAATTGCAAGGGTGTGTGAATAAAGCAATGTTAAAATAAGTATTACCACTGAACCACTGGATTGTTATTATTGATCTGTCCCTTTGTTACTAGCATATTAACTTAGAGTTTGAACCCGGGTAATAAGGGTACTAGTTATTTCTACCCCTAACATAAGTTAGAACTTTGTACTTCTAGCAAACGGCTTATTAGACAACACAGAACAATAAGAGTTAGTTCAAAATAAAGAGGAATCCAGATAGAACCTTGTCATTCTAACCTAAAGATATCACAAGGTATTGCGTTTTCAATTTTACATGAAAAACTGGGTGTGAAAAAAGTTTAAGCAATATGGATGACTTGGATGTCGTGTTTGCTCACAGAGGAAAATAAACAAAATCATGTGGTTGATTCTCAGACTAATTTGGTATTGTTTCGTTGAAATACGGATGAGTTTCTACGTCTATACATAACTGTGGACGAAACATGGATTCACTACTACACGCTAGAGACAAAGGAACAGTCGGTTTTTGAAGGCAAACGGGCTCCGAAGAAAGCGAAGACGGTGAAATCGGCTGGAAAGGTTATGGCCACAGTTTTTTTTGGACAAGATGAATTGTTTACATTGATTACTTGGAAAAAGGAAAAACAATAACTGGGGAGTATCATGCATCACTTAAGTGAAGAAATCAAAACTAAACGCCCTCATTTGAAAAAGAAAAAAGTCCTCTTTCATCGAGACAATGCACGGCGTCATACCTGTGCAGTTTCAATGGCTCAAATCGTGGAACGGAAGTTCGAATTGTTACAGTATCCAACGTATTCGCCAGATTTAGTTAGCACCCAGTAACTTTTTCTTATTTCCAAATTTGAAAAAATAGCTTGGCTGACAACAGTTCGGGACCGGATGAGGAAGTCATCTCTGAAACATGTTTATTTTGAGGACCTTCCGAAATCTTACTTTTTGGACGGGTTAAGAAAGTTGAAAAAATGCTTAGAAAAGTGTATAGAGTTAAAAGATTATTTTGAAAAATAAAAAAATAGTTTCCCAAAATATACTTTGTTTTCACATCTTTTGTTAAGGATTTATTGTATAACCCTCGTAATTATAAAGTTTAGTTAAATATGTAAGTATTATCATGGCTGTAGTAGGATGTTGGTTCACTTTCACTGGCCTTTAAATTTTCACACATAATATTTAATTTATTACACGATGTTTTAATATATTATAGCAAAAATGTTATGTTAATTTATACCATACTGCTTCGCCCCCTGCTTGATTTGCTCACCACTGAGCCAACTTGCGGCGTAGCAAATGCAAACAGATTATCAGACTTGGGATTAACGATTAAAATTAATCGTTAAAAATATGGGTAACTTTTAACTCTTAATCGTTAGTTTTAAAAATGATTAACTTTTAACTCTTAATCGTTAAAATATTGGTTAACGATTAAAACTAATGTCAGTTAATTTGGCGGATGCCCGGAAAGATTTGTCACAGTGGAAATGCCGGCCGGGTGGGTGGGCCTGACGTGACAACATTCAATATACCTTAGTTTAAGTTATTTATTGCTTATTGGCCGGCCGGAAGGGGTGGGGTGTCTAAAGAAAGATAGAACTAAACAAACAAAACAACGCCGTCAACACACCCATCACTGTCATTCAATTAGCCCTTGGGTATACGCATGCCATTATTACAGTTGGATAGTTTTGTTAATTTTTTATAAGTTGTTTAATTGTTTTGCCCTGTTATAGTGATTGATTGACAATTTAGATTTTACTAAGTGAGTTAGTGATTGTTAATAATGAGTTAGGTCTAGTGTAGCAGTATTTAAATTTTTTACTTTTTAATTTTATTATGTCTTTATTGTGGCCAGTCATTTCAAACTTTTATGAACAAATAACAAGGGAGGAAAATAGTTTAACATTTAAATGCCTATTGTGTTTACCAAAATTTAAAACAATCAAGGCTTCAGAAATTTCTGCCTCCAATTTAAGGACCCACTTAAAGGTAAGTTGTCTTTTAGCCGTTTTAGGTTGTTGCCTATCCAATTTTTGTCGTCTATTATTGAGATTTGTTTTTTTATAGGGCTTACGTTCAAGGGCGTTTATATAGGGCGTTTCCAAGCATATTTTCAAAAATTCGCCAAATATAGTAATTATATACCAATTCGAAAGTGGTCCGTAGCTTTTTTGTAGAGAAGGGTTCAAAGACTTTATGTATGTCAGTAAAAATAGATATATGTTAAAGTGATAGATGTAAATTTTAGCTCAAGAAACAAAAAATATTCAGTAATGAAAGGAAAAGGTTCAACTTTAGACCTACATAAAAAGTAGTAAACATTTTTTATTTTTTTCAAGACGTACAAAAGTTTTGTAATTTAGTTCTAAAAAGAACTGTATCAATATATTTATCAATTTCAAATTTCTTGTAAAGTGTACATAAATCAAAGAATTGAATTGAATAATTTTGTAAAATGTTGTTTTCTAAAAGAATTCATTTAATGGTCTTCAAATCACAAAATGATATCAAATGAATAAAATACTCGAATAGGTTCCGAAAAATTGCTTTGAATAACAAAACCGCAAATAGCGAAACCCAAATCTTATGGGAAAAGAAAGGTTATGTTCGTGACATTTAGAACATTTAAAAACATTACGTATTAATACCTATAAATCCTATAATTCATTTATACATAAGATACAGGCAGTCCTTGATATCGCGGCCCCGCTTTATGTGATTTCGCTTTTACGCGGTAAAAAAAAGTAATTAAACGGTTTAGTATTTAAGCTGAGTTGTTTGGAGTGTAGGCTACAGTTGATAATTTCATAAGTTAAGGGAGCGTTGTTTGTCATCTCACTCTCCCCTCAAGGTCAGGGAGGTTACCTCAAGGCTCTCATAATTTATATCGGTAGACGGTACCTTTACCCACCCCTACTTGCTCTGTCATTGTTTGAGTTCATCTATTTTTAGAACTTGGTCAAGTCAAAGCATCAAGCAATCTTTCACTGTCAGTACCAGTAGCGAAAGTATTCTAATCTAAAACGTAATTTCTTTCAAAATATTTTACTGTAATTTCAATTAATTCTCCCTACAACTGTCCATGTTAATGTTTTTCAACGCCAAGCCGGTGCGTGTGCAAGAATGTTTTCAAAAATTCGAAAAATATAGTAATTATAAACCAATCTAAAAGTGTTCCATAGCTTTTTGTAGAGAAAGTTTCAAAGAAGTCATAAATGGCAGTAAAAAAATGATATGATTGATGCAAAATTTACAAAGTTATTAGCTCAAGAATCAAACATTTTCAGTAACGAAAGGAAAAAGTTCAACTTTAGGCCTACATAAAAAGTAGGAAACATTTTTTTCATAAATGTAAAAAAGTGTTGTAATTTAGAACTGTATAAAAATATATATCAATTTCGAATTTCTTATTTTGAAAACAACAGTTTTTATGTTCCTACCGCAAGACTGTTAACAAAACCAGGCCTAGATTGAATAGTAATTTAAATTTAGGGATGTATCCTTTGCCGAAAAATGAAATATTATTATAAGAAAGTGTAGAGAATAAATCAAAGAATTGAACAGTATACTTGTAAATTATTATTTCACTAAAGTATTTGAATTAGCTTTACTTGAATCACAAAATGAGATCAATCAAATGAAACGTCGCACGTGCATATTGATAAACCTTATGTCGTGCCGTATTTTATCTTTTAACTTTAATCAGTTATTTTTTTAACTTTAGTTTTAATCAGTTAATTTTTTCAGACATTGACTTTAACTTTAATCAGTTAATTTTTTCAGACTTTAACTTTAATCAGTTATTTTTTTCTGGCATTAACTTTAACTTTAATCAGTTAAATATTTTGGTTAGCTTTCCCAAGTCTGCAGATTGTTGGATACTATAGTTTCACAGGACTGGGGATTGATTAGGACAGAGATTTTTTATATAGAAGAGACAATTTTTCAGTTATAAATATGACCAAAATGTGATACGGTAAAGCAGTATGTCAAACTGGTCAAATAGGCCTAGTAAAGAATAAATTCGGCATAATTTTAACCCATTCGCTTAAAGTTTTTTTAATACCAGACCGGGCTAAAAAAACGATTTTTTTCTGGGCGTTTTCACATAGTTTACTATATTTTTATTTCTACACAGAATTTGGTATTTTTGTATAAAATGTTGTTATTTTTCTAATCAGAATTGACTGTATGTTTGAAAAATTTACATTATATCCCTTAAGACTCAAATTTATTATTAAATGACCTTATGTGAAAAAAAGATAACAGATAGTGTCTTATTATGAAAGACACTTTCATCCAATTCCTTACCTCACTCATCAACAAATAAAAAGTTACACATTTTATTATAAAACAACACTTTGCAATTGAATAATTGAGTTCAAAGTAATCAAAACATGTTGTAAGATGACAATATAAATAAACAAAACAGTCAGCTGTCAACACAGAGTTTGCATCGTCAGCTGGTACATTGAAATTTTCATCCAATTGTTTTTGCCGATTGGGCAGGCCATGGAAGATGAAAATACAACCAAAAGAAAGCTTGAAGCTTGTAGAACAATATGCATATGCGATCTGTTGGATATTTTAGGAACTAACTTGGCTAAAACCGGATTTAATGGTGGACGGCGATTTGCTGTCATTTCACACAATGGCAACCGAGAGCGGGACGGCGGATCGCCGTCATTATAAGCAAATGGGTTAATAGTGAAAGTGTTTGAATTATGATATAGTAAGCCTTTTTCATTGTTTGTGTTTGCTATTACCTAACCTAAAAGAACTGTTGGTTTTGAAAAATAATTACCTGATTCTAAGTTTGCCAAGTTGATTGTTATTGTAATAAATGTAAATGCTTTCAAGAAATTTGAGGCCTAACCTGAAATTAAGCTTTTGATCCAAACCAGCTGTTTTATTTAGGCCTATAATATGTAACAACAGATGTTTAAATTGTAATACAATAAGGCTTTTTGTTAGATTATTGAAACAAAGTTCCTTTACACATCTTGTGGTAGGAGTTGACAAATAGATAATGTAACGCTACCCGAAAAACTGTTATAGAATTGATTGTTATGATAATGAACGTAATATACTCAAGAAACATGTGTTTTGGTTCATAAATGTTTTTTGTTTTTATTTTGTGAACCTAACCTAAAAATACTGTCGATTGTGAAGAATGATTACCTGATTCTAAATTTTCCAAGTTAGTTGATATTGTAACTGCTTTCAAGAGATGTGTTTTGGTTCAGTATAGGCCTAATCTAAAATTGTGTTAAGCTTGATAAAAACCCGCTATTTATATTCAACAACAGATGTTTGAATTATAATTTAGTAAGCCTTTTTCATAGATTTTTCCGTTGTGTTTGTTTTTACATTGTTAACCTAACCTATAAAAGCTGTTGGTTGTGGAAAATAACGTATACATCGATTTACTGCATTCCCAGCCTTCACCCACCTTGTATTTATGTTCCTCTTGGCTCTGTTTGTCAATAACAATTCAATAAGCGGTTGCTATAAAAGACAGGATCAAAAATAAGCACAAAAACCAAACAACTGTCCCATGTTTCAATCAATTTACTCCGAAATTGCTGGAGTGTGAAACCTAAATCAAACTTGGACATTATTTACAGGGGGTGTTTAATAATTAATTAGACAACTCCAAAAGCGGAAAAAACTACTGTTACAAAATAGAATGAGTTGTTAGGTAATTTTATTACATACACAAAAACAATGTTGATAAATGTTTAAAAATAGCAGAATTGTATTAGCCAGCAACATTATGTAATATTACAGTAAAACAGAATAGATAGTTAAGTAATTAGGACTGATGTAAATCGCATTGAGTTGCATTTTTAAGTAGGCTAACATCATTGTAAGAAAGAGACTGGTAAAACTGAGAGGGGTAACAGAAGTTTTAAATATGAAGGACACATTAGAAAGGAGGTCTTTCGGGAAAGTTCTTGGGTGAGAAGAGAGGTCTTGGAAGACCAGGGGCTTCGGGGTGTAGACGCCGGCGTGGGCATCAAGGAGAGACCACAGAGAAGCTTTTCCCGTGAGCTGTCCGATTATCAGAACCACCAGGACAGAGTAAAAGTGAGGACACAGTTTGTGAATAAAATTAAAGGGATAATTGTTTTATGTAAATTCTGGATTAGAATCAGTTTCTGTGGGTTAATCTATTGGGAGAGTTATATATATATATATTTAAAAGAATTCATATTTGGGGAGTAGAAATTTGTACTCAGTTTTGCCCGTAGTGTAAAGTAAATGATTTAGACTAAGGTTGATTTTAGTTTTCACACAGTGTAGAATCAAATGTAATATAGTAGATCTTCAGAATAAAATATATATGTTTACGTAATGTATCTTTATATGTATGATATATCTTTGTACCCTCTCACTTAAAGTTAGAGCCAAGCAAGTAGCCCACGCCGAGATAAATAGCGAAGAGCCCCTTCGTAATACTACCGAAGCTACTCTGCCCCTGCTCGCTTCGCTCATCAACCCCAACGACAAAGCAAATGCAAACAGATTATTGCATACTATTATATTCTCACAGGAATAGACAGAGATTTCTTTTTTTTTATATAGGACAGAGACGATTTTTAAGTTATTAAAATATGACCAAAATGAGCTACAGTAAAGCAGTATATCAAACTGGTCAAATAAGCCTAGTAAAGAATAATGTTTTATAGTGATAGTTGTATGAATTATGAAATAGTAAGCCTTTTTTGTTATTTGAAAAAAAAAACCGTTGGTTGTGAAGAATTAAATAATTAACAGATTTTTGAAAATACGTTTGTTATGGTAATAAATCTAAATGCTTTCAAGAAACGTTTGTTGGTTCAGTATAGGCCTAACCTAAAATTGTGTTAAGCTTATGATCCAAATGAGCTGTTTTTATTTGTAATATGTAACTACAGATGTTTAAATTTATAAAACAGCAAGCATTTTTCGTTTATTTGCGTTTCGTTAACCTAACCTAAAAAAGCTACGGATAGTGGAAAATTATTAACTGATTCTAAATTTGCTAAGTTGGTTTTATGTTAATGAATGTAAACGCATTCAACAAACGTGTGTTGATTCAGATCAGCTGTTTTCAACCGTTAAAGTAAATATTTTTCAAAGTCCTTTCTTAGTGCACCTCTACATAGTGGCAAAGTCTCTATCTATCATAGTTTTGGCTATTTAAAAACAACATACTTTTCTAGGCCTACCTAACTATGCTGACGAGAATTTTTAACTCGGTAAATGTGTACAATTAAAAGGATTATAAAACTGTAGGCCTATTTGTTAAAAGTTTGTATTTATATACACTTTTAATAAATCTAAAAAATATAATAATATTATCTTTTAATAGTTTTTATTTCATATTGATAGATCACATGATTTATAAGTTATTAATATTATATTGAATAAATTTATTTTAGGATATGTTCACATGTTATACGAAGACGTACGAATGTTTCCGAATCTAAACGAATGGGTACCTCTTCTTTAAATTGGTATAAACGAATATAATAACGATAAAAGGTTGCATTTATATTCCGTTTATAACCTCAAAGCAAATCTTATAACACATTATAGCGTACATTAGTTGTATAACTCATATTTAAAAAACCAACTTCACAAGAAATTATGATTGAAGTTGTAAACATAACCAAAATGTATAATCTACGCTGGGCTTTGTTTATGTACTACAGATGATGGGTGAAATCAGCTGTTATATTATGTTACTCATGTACGTACACTCGCTTTTATAGGAGTTGATGACTACAAAGCTGGAGACTTAAGGTTTAGGACAACAAAAATAAACTTGCAATATACTTCAAAGCATAAAACAGTTTTATTTAAAACATCTAGATACTCTTAGTTTTAATTATACCCCAAGAATACATCACACTTACTTTAAACAGACAAGTCATACATTAGAAAAATAACACACAATTTGTAAACATTATCTAATAACAAAATATAATTAAAGTAAATACAATCTTTCGTGGTAACAAAGAATAAAGCTTTCTTCAAAACATTATATCCATTTCAAAGTTTAGAATACGTTGGGCCAAGAGTGAAAGTGCTATGAAATTGGCAACATAATTCGGCTTGGCACAATAAAGGACTGCAAACAATTATGTGTTTCTACTTAAGAAAAATATCAAACAAGGCCCACAAAGTTTGAATAAATTATTACCACACTTTAATGTTATACAGTAAAACTCTAGTTAACTGAACTAAAGGGGCGAGGGTGGGGGAGGAAGCCGTTTCAGGTAAAAAAATTTCAGTTAAGCCGTGAACATCTAACACTACAGTTTTGAAAGGTTTTGAAGTGCAAAAGAATTCAAAAATCTCTTTGTAGGCAACACTTATGTTCTTTATTTAAGTTAAAATTACATTTTTACTTTCTCACTATACTATAGTATAGAGAAAGTATAGTGATCGCAAAAAAAATCGATGTTGAGATTTTTGTGGAAATATCCGTTTTGGGACCCCCTGAGTCCAAAAAAGTGGTTTTTACAAAATGTCTGTATGTATGTTTGTATGTATGTCTGTATGTATGTCTGTATGTATGTATGTCTGTATGTAGACAGAGCTAGAGAGAAAACTATTCGATCGATTTCAACCAAATTTGCACCAGACATGTCCAGTACGCCTGTATAGATGCACGAAAAAGGGTTTTGAACAATTTTGAAAAACAACCCCCTTTTTGGTCAAAAAACCCCCAAAAAATCAGTTATTATTTTTTTATAAAAAAACGGCTCTAACGATTTTGATAAAATTTGGCTTATTTGTAGCCTTTAATGTGCCCTACCATATACAAAAACCCGCATCTTTCTAAAAATTCTCGTTTAGCTAATAATAATAATAATAACTGATTTTTGGGGGTTTTTTGGCCATAAAGGGGGTTGTTTTTCAAAATTTTTCAAAACCTTTTTACGTGCATCTATAATGACCTAATTGACGTGTTTGGTGCAAATTTGTTCGAAATCGATCGAATAGTTTTCTCTCTAGCTAATAATAATAATATTTATTAGTTAATCGCCTACTTTAATAAAAGTATACAAAGCTAGAGAGAAAACTATTCGATCGATTTCAACCAAATTTCGATTTCAACCAAATTTGCACCAGACATGTCCAGTACGCCTGTATAGATGCACGAAAAAGGGTTTGGAACAATTTTGAAAAACAACCCCCTTTTTGGCCAAAAACCCCCAAAAAATCAGTTATTATTTTTTTTATAAAAAAACGGCTCTAACGATTTTGATAAAATTTGGTTTATTTGTACCCTTTAATGTGCCCTACCATATACAGAAACCCGCATCTTTCTAAAAATTCTCGTCTAGCTAATAATAATAATAATAATAACTGTTTTTGGGGTTTTTGGCCATAAAGCGGGTTGTTTAAAAAAAAAATTCAAAACCATTTTACGTGCATCTATGAAGACCTAATTGACGTGTTTGGTGCAAATTTTTTCGAAATCGATCGAATAGTTTTCTCTCTAGATAATAATAATAATATTTATAAGTTAATCTCCAACTTTAATAAAAAAACTCTCCTACCCCACCCTACAAGTCACAGTGAATCTGTTTAGTAATTTAAATGTATTTGTGAGAAAGTATGTGCCAGTTCCTGGTACCGTTAATTAGGTTTATAATAGGCCTACATCAATATACAGTATACTGTACTTAACCCTCCAAGTGCTAACGTCGCATATGCGATGTGTAAAAGTCGCGTTACAATGCTAACGTCGCATATGCAATGTTTACGCAACACATTTTGTAAATGTGTACGACACCGCTATTTTTAATACAATCGGATACTTCTATGTATGGTTGTGTTTGGAAAGAGTAACTTTATTATAAATTTCGAGTTTCATAGCGATATCGACTCAAACAAACCTTTGGCAGAATTGTCAAATCAACTATCTAATAGTGTAGTACGCGTAGATAGACGCTCAGAACTCGGATTTTGTTTGTTTATCCACTAGTTGTTATTCATTTTTAACTTCAGTTTAGATCAGTTTATTTTTATTTGTTTTTGTAAATGTTTATTCATTTTTGAAGTAATTATGACTGAACTTAGCAATTCAAGTTCTATTAGAGGTGCGTTTGAAAATAGTGACTTTTAGAGAATTTGAACTGTAAATATTTTTTATTCTTTGTGCGGAAAAGTAATTTTTTATAGACAAAAAGTTTTTTTTTACAACAAAGTAGTAGTGTTATGTATATTTATATTCACCATAAAATTGTGCAACTTTTTTCTATATTGGATTTTCTACATTACTTTTGTTTACATATTTTGAGTGAGTGGTTTTAGAACACAAATTTTTTTTATTTTTACTTTGGTCAACAAAAAAAATATAAAAATTATAAGGTAAGCCTGTTAAAGCTATTTACTGTAAAGAGCATGTAATTGTGATTAAAATTATGTATAAAAAGTCTTATTTTACTCTTAGTGAGTATTTTATAATGATTTTAGTTAAGCTTGCACGGAACCAAAAAAACCCTTAGCACTAAAGAGCAATATAGTCAGCACTTGAAGGGTTAATAGTTTGTAACATATGTAATAGTTTGTTTCTCATTAAAAAAACTCAGTAATTTTTGTTTGTTTCTTGCATCCCACCAAACGTGTATGCATGGTCTTAAAACCTTCACACACCTAACAGTAGACATTTGATGTATTATTTATAATTGTAAGTTAAATGTAATAAATACTACAAAGACTTAAAACCCTGATATTCATTTCGAAACACTTGATATAACAAGTACTCTACTTTTAACAATGGGTTAATTCTCTAAAAATTAAAAAAAAGTCTTTTAATAACTATTTCAAACTTTCTTTCCTCCTTCTTCCTTGGTTAACAGAGACATTCTACTACATAAATGATTTCATTTCACCGATATCATTTTCTGTAGCTAAAATGAGTTATTTGCAAAACAATATTTACAAGAATATCTTTTCTTCACAAACATAGATTAATTCAGTATAAATTTGTTTGAACGTGTCGACTTTTCACACCAGTCATCATTACCCAAAAACTGTTTTAAAATGTATAAACTCAGTAACTAACTGTGAGAAAACACTATTAATTAGATGAAAAACTCAAACTTAAAATTAATTACAAAAAAAGATACTGCACATTAAAATAATAAACTTTTAATTAAACTGATTGAGTAAAACCCGGAACCACAAAAATAAGGGGCAAAAATCTATATCTGAAAATGGCTACCCTGATGTACATTTCGATGACATAGTCACCATTCTTATGTTATGAAATGGAAAGAGTCAATATATTTGTTATTGAAACCTAACAATTTGCCAACAGTAGAATTACACTTGTAAGCATAATTATGTAATATCACAGTTATATTAGAGTAGGTAACTGTGATGTAATTACAGAGTTGCATTTTTAAGTGAGCCTACATCTGAGTAAAAAGTCTAGACGGTGAAAACCGAGTGAGGGCAGGAGTTCTTAAATAGAGAGAAAAGATTAAACTGAGGGTTATTAGGGAAAAGTTCTTGGGCAAGACAAGGCGTCTTGGGATACTGGGTGAAGACGCCGGCGTGGGTGTCAAGGGGCTTTGTCAGCCTAGGTGAACTTTGGAGCAAGAAAACTGAGTGGGGGCTGAAGTTTTTAAATAGAGAGAAAATATTAAACTGAGGTCATTAGGAAAAGTTCTTGGGCGAGACGAGGAGTCTTGGGATACTTGGTGAAGACGCCGGCGTGGGTGTCAAGGGGCCTTGTCAGCCTAGGCAAACTGGGGCAAGAAAACTCAGTGCGGGCAAGAGTTTTTAAATAGACAGAAAAGATTAGACTCGGGTCATTAGGGAAAAATTCTTGGGGAGACGAGGAGTCTTGGGATACTGGGTGAAGACGCCAACGTGGGTGTCAAGGGGCTTTGTCAGCCTAGATGAACTTTGGGGCAAGAAAACTGAGCTGTCCGATCGGAGTCGATGCAGGAGTTATGTGAGGGCACAGTTTGTGGATATTAAAGGGACAATTGATTTATGTCTATTTTGGGTTAGGATCAGTTTCCGGGGGTTGACGAACTGGGAAAGTTTTCAGTTTAAAAAGAATTCTAATTTGGGGAGTAGTCATTTGCACTCAGTTTCGTCCGTTGTGTAAAGTATAATATTTAGATAGGGTTTATTGTAGTTTTACATGGTGTAGAATTGAATGTATGTACAGTAGATTCCCGATTATCCGCGATAATGGGTGGCTGAACTTCCGTGTATAATCGAAATCGCGGATAATCCGAAACTAACCTAAAATGCCGTAGAAATAGTTCAAAATGACCGTAAAACTAAAATAAGGGCTTAATTAATCTTTACAAAAGGTTCAGGTAATAACAATTAATTTAAATATGTACACTCGTTAAACTTGGTTCGCCGTAGTATCGCATTTGGGTTATTTTACGTATTTAATTTGTATTTTTTTGGCAATCGCGGTATTTTTGGCGATCGCGGTTAAGCCGCAACGCGGGTAATCCACTCGTGAATAATCGGGGTTCTACTGTAGTACTATCAAATAAAATATATGTTTATATAGACTCGTGTATATGATATATGTTTGTAACTCTCTTACTAAATTGGAGCCAAGGGAATGTGTGAATAATGATCAAGGAAAGATCGATTTCCCATTCACTATTGAACTAGAACAATAAAAAGGTTTAACCCCCCCTTGCCCACTCCTCTCTAGTAACGCTCAATCACAGCGAGTCTTGGCTGGGAATAGCAGAATGCTATCTACTACACACAACTATAGTTAATAAAATAAATACATTAACAATTGATTATAATAATAGTTAAATATAAAATAAAACAAACTGGTATAAAGACATTTTTAACCTATGACAGGAATGAAAAAATAAAATGTTACAAAATAAATACAATTTTAAAACTGCCAGGCCTAACAAAATAAATTGAGTAAGAAACAGATAAAACAAAATTCAACAAAGCAAAAAATACAATTTTTTACCTAGTAGGCCTAACGAAATAAATTGAGTATTAACAAACTTGTAATACAGATATATAATGAAACAAAATAACATAATTTTTAAATTAAAATAACAAAAAGCCCTTTAAGGAACATGAGTATGACATCGAAATGTACATAAGGCAGACTTGCCAAATTTGATTTTGCCAAATACAGAGATTTTTATCGAAGCAACTTATTTTGAAATCTAACAATATTTTTCAACAAAGTGAGAAACATGTAATATATTTGTAACTTTGTCATTGAAACTATACGTTTAATTTAGACTGAAGATGTAGGCCTAGAATATTCTACAGGACGTCTACAACAAATCTGGTAAGCGCCCAAAAGAATTAACTATGCAAATTCTATGAATTACCAGTGTTGAAACGTTTTTTTAAACACACTGAGGAGTGTCCGCACAAGAAATGGTTGCCCAAATACATTAACCTAGACCATTTCAATAAAAAACGGTGTTAAAATATTATTTAAAGTACAATAGCGAATGCCCATTGAAGAAATTAACGTACAAACACAATTAGTACGGTACTAATTTTAAGAAATATCAGCGTTTAAATGTACTTTAATATACCACAGTGAATTTTCACGAAAGACAACGAAGCCCGAATACAATTAGGCAAAATTTATGAAATACCAGCCGTACAACATAATTAAAGTACCCACAGTGAATGTCCGTAAAAAAACGACGCCCAAATATTTGGCAAAAGAGGAAATTGAATATCGGTAATTTGCGGGAATGAATAACAAGTAAAAAGGCATTTCGTCGGGACTCCCACAAAAAACATAAATCACAAGTAAAGTAAATCCCAAAAATGTCCAAATTTGTTACTTGACCCAAAAAAAAAAAAAAAAAAAAAAAAGGAATATTTTTACTTTTCATTACTTTTGTTATCGATCTATACAATTTGTTACTGTACACTCTGATTCTACAGATACAATACCAAACGATTCCATAAGTAGTTGACCATGAGCCTACTTTACCTTCTTGGGTACAAATAACTAAGCCTACACATAAATAAAAATAAAACAAGAAGCGCTTACTTAACAAACAAAACAATTGCATAAACATTTTACTGGAGAAAATGTCCACACGCATCAAACTAAGAATGTTTTACATTTCTTCCTACCGATATTTATTTTTAATTACTGAATTGGATCAAAATACAGAGAATGTGATTGCAAGTACGGAATACGAGAGATTACGTTCAAAATATGGACTACTGGCAAGTCTGCAATAAGGGTAGTTCAATATACATAACTTTCCATTAAGTTGTTAAGTTATTGTTTTTGTTCCTTGGTTTGTTCGACATTTCATTCAATCAGTGTGAACTTGTCACTACAGTGCTCTTCAACTAATGTATTTAAATTGTACGAACGTAATCATTTCGAAGTACAATCACAAAATGTATAAAAACACAACATTCTTTACGACTTTGTTAAAACATAATCAAAGCTTATAACACAAGGAAAACATTAATAAAAACGTAAAACCAATGAGAAATAGTTTAATAATTGAAAAAATGAAATATAAATAAGTAAAACTGAAATAGATATAATATAAAGGGTGACTGAAACGACAAAAATTACACAAAACCAATACAGTGTGTTATAATATAGTGGAAAGATTACAAATAAAAAATACATCTGCAATTAAAGTTGTATATAAATTAAACACAACAATTGTCATTATACTGGTACAAAGAAGCTATATGGTACAAATTCAAAGAATATATACAAAGAATAAACTGATGACAAAACAATAAGTTATACAAATACATTATATAAAAGATTTACAAATAGTAGTACAGTACATATAAAAATTGTTACAAATGTTGAACTAAGTTATGTAAAAAAAAAGCATAAGCAGCACTACCGCATTACTAGAGCTGAATTTTCTTTACATGGCTAATGGAATTTTGTTCCTTGTTCCGGAAAACTGTACCAAAAATACCTTTGCACAGGATTAGAGTAAATTTAAATGCCTTTCCAATGATATAACTCACAAATCGTACTCGGGCTTATTAGCGGGAGAAATCATGCAATTTCCTCGCTCTAGCTTTGAAATTTTGGGTTGAATCAAATAGGTCGCCGTTGTGCGTCAAATCGAAAAATAAAAAATCAACATCTGGGAAATCCTACAAGGACCCTAGCAATTTTTCTAACATAATTCGGCAATTTTGAAGCGTATTTTTACTAACACTACTTATCAAGGTGGGAAAAAAACATATTCTCATTACTCCTCAAATCACTAACCAAAAACGATTAAACGGTCTAACGCTGCCATTTTGAATCGGATCGAAAAGAAAAAGAAGCTTTTATGAAGAATCCTACTAGGATCCTTTCACCAAAAACTCAGCAATTTTGAAGCATATTTACTACCACTTATCAATCCGGAAATAAAACTCAAGGCAGTAGCCAGGAAACTTTCCGGGGGGGGGGGGGTCTGGTCAGGACCGGGGTTTTGAATCTAAACCCTTTTGACACGTTCACTGCTAAGGACGCACATGTGAGCTTGACACTGAACACTATGACAAGCGGCCGACGCACAGTGCATTTGCACGCCAACCCCCATATTGGGAGTATTGGCCTTGCACACTATGTATTGTGTGTTTTGTTAGAGTAAAGTATTTTTGTTGAACCTTCATAGTTTTCTTATTTAATAGATCAGATCAAGGTCACAAGAGAGTAAGGCTGTAACCTATTGCATCCATGTTTTGTACGTTTTAGTTTAATCAAGTAAATCTAAATATCAGTATGCATGCAATGCACAATGATGTAAAATATGTTGCTGGATCCTCTATTATGTTGTCTATTTTATAATTTAATATGAATTTCGGGGGGGGGGGGGGGGTTGAACCCCTAACCCCCCCTGGCTTCGGCCTTGGGACATAGCGTAGGGAATAATTAATTTGCAATATCAATTAAGTTGGATGCTGTGTCACCGTTACCTTTAGTTCGACAGTTTTAACAGCTATACCATCCGATAGAGAATTAAACTGGCACAAAAATTTATTCTAATTTTTTTTTAAATTTATGGTTTGAGTCATTTTCATTTAAAATGTTCAAGTGGTCGCCATTTCGGGACCAATAATTGAAACAAGTTGATTATTAGCGAATTTCCATAGGAAAAATGAGCAATTGCAGTGGCCCTTATGGTAAGACCCAAGGTCGGGAGTAGCAAATGAACATCGATCACGGTCCTCGGAACACTTTTTGGGGTGTCATTAAAAATCCTATACAGGCTGGTTATAAAGTCACTTTCCCCTCTTTTAACTTTTGTGTTTGTTAAAACAAACAACCTTTGGAACTTAACTCAAAGTATCTTTTGAAGCAATCGGAAATTTTGAGTGTCCCTTAAAAATAGGGGATTTTGGGGGCAACTCAAAATTTTTAAATGGGATGTATGGTCATGTGATACCTTGTTTTAAAGGTCTATTTAAGACTAGGAAAGTGACATAAAGAAAATAAAAATCGGACCACCCAAAACAAAATGGCGGCCCTAAACGTGTTGAAATAAATCGACATAAAGTTGCTAATATCTCGAAAAGGAAGAGTTTTTAGAAGAAAATTTCAGGAGACAAAAATTTTTATTTCAAAGTGCTTGACCTACAAAATTGCTTCCAAATCGATTTCGTAAATTCTATTTTTACTCCTCCATCTAAGAAAATTTTGTAAAGTTCCCCCAAAATTGATCAAAAAGTAAAATACCATAAAAGTACCCGGTCCGAAGGCACGTGAGGAATTTTATCTTGGGGGCATCTTCTCATCCGAGGCCGATGGGCGAGTTTTTACGCTGTAAGTGAAGCAAAGCTCATAATGGGGATTTTACCCAACGGCTGAGTTTGTACTCTGCGAGCAAAACGAATCAGTCCATAACCCGAGGCCACAAGATCGAGACGACAACTCGCGAGTGTAACAAATTCTACTAATATATTTCGTACAAACAGGCAGCAATTCAGCACCGTCGTGAGTAGACCTATTTCCCAAATTGTGGTTGAAACCTTAAAACATAGGCCTATAAACTCAATTTTGGTCAGCGGTTCAGCTGCGTGGTCGATTTTTTTTTTTAAACTAGGTCTGTACATTGATAAGCAACGTGCAAAATCTCAACAAAATCGGCTAAGCCGTTCTAGAGATATAAATTATTTAGTAAACAAAATGGCGGATAGCTGGTAAAAGAAGCACGTACGTTTGGAGGAAGTTTTTTTCTTTCGACCCATCGTCCGTCTGAATTCAACGACAAAAAAAGCTTAATCGGTCGAGCAAATGAACTGTCGTGTACGCTTTGTTCCTATGGATTTTGAACTGGTCAAACTAATGGACACTGTTCTACTGTTACCCTTTGTTCGATAGTTTTGAAGTTATATCATTAGATAGGAAATTAAACGTTCTACAAAAATAATACTCAGATTTTTTTTTAATTTATGGTTTTTGAGTTACGTATTTTATTTAAAATGTTTAAATGGCCGCCATTTTGAAACGGACTATTGAAAAAGTTGATTACTGAGTAATTTGAAAAAATTCAACTCAATCGGCTAACCCGTTCTAACGACGTAAATTATTTAGTAAAACAAACTGGTGGATAGCTTATAAAAGAAGCATTTTAGGACATAGGTTTATAGGAAGTTTTTTCTTTATTTTGAGCCATAAGTCCAACTCCTGAATTATATATGTTTTGTAACGTTCCAGCCCTCTTACCAACAATTTCAAGCAAACAGTTTTTAGAGTACAAAATGTTCAGTTAAAGAATCCATTTAGGTCAATTACCACTCCAGTTATACTTGTATGAAATAGCCTACTTGTTTAAATACAACAATACAATACAAAAGTAACACAACAATAATCATTATAACACAACAATTGCATTCGGTTTTTAACAGAGTTCAAAATCTTCTTTCTTGAATCACATCACAGTCTTTCACAAAAATGTTTATTCACAACAGAAAAAAAGTAAAATGAAGATAATACATAGGTCTCAAAATAATACGACAATTTTAATTAAATATAAAACGTTTTATTTGCGTAAATTTTACATTATATTACAATCGAGCTGTTTATATTAACACATATTACAAAATAATCTTATTGCTATGTAAGAGAACAGAATTTGTAATTGAGCTTTTTGGAAATGGTTTCCAACAAAATTTAATGTTCATTTTGTCAGCGTTTTTATTTTATTTTTAATAAGGTTTTTTAATTTATGAGCTGACATTCTGAAGTCTACTACCAGCTGAGAGTATGTCCACAAAATTTTAGGAAATAATTGGCCGTTGATAAAAACCTCATTTTATGAAAAATAAATTGATAATATTGCCATTAAAAATGTTGGTTGGATTATGAGTGTTGTATTAGTATTGAAATTGCCAAGTAAGGTATATTTGTACATCCACACATTGGGCTGTGTGTGGTGGTCGATAACCCTTTTGAAGACATTGGTGTGCTAACTTCAAATTGAGTGTATGGTATTTTTCTGTTATATAAAAATTCCTGACATTCACGCAATAATTCTGGCCCTTTGTCATCCGTTAGGATCTAGGTCAGCGCTACACACAACCCTACACTGATCCAAATGCCTCTGTCCTAATCACAGAATAATCTCGATCAACTGAGGTATTGTTGACTGGCCTAACTTCGGTTAACCAAACACTAGGATAATACATACTTGGCCCGCTGTTCATAACAGCCTAACCTCATGTGTTTCGAGATAATTAAGGTGAAACAGGTTCAGTATGTTATTATGTTAGAACTAGTAAGCAGTCCTTGAAAAATCGCAGGCTGATTAATTAACACACATCAGAGGTACATCGTAAAAAAAACTATTTAAAGACAACAGACTTTATCTAGGCTTACCTGACTATGCTGAGGGGACTTTAAACTCAGTAAATGTACTATTTTAAAGATTATAAAACTGTAGGACTATTTGTTAAAATTTTGTATTTATATACATTATTATATATCTAAATAGAGATACAAATATTATCTTTCAATTCCTTTTTATTTTATATTGATAGATCAATTGATTTGGAAGTTGTTAATATTATAGTGAAGAAATTGGGCCGACAGGGGGGGGGGGGGATGGAATATGTTTATATGAACGTTTCCGAAGTTAAAGAAACGGGTATCTCTTCTTTAAATTTGTACAAATGAATATATCTATACTAATATTATAAAGAGGTCAAATTTGTTTGTATGTAGGGCGTAATCTCTGGAAGTACTCAACCGATTGAAAAAATAGTTTTACTAATAAAAAGCTACACTATCCCTGAGTAACATAGGCTATAATTCATTTTGATAAAAAAATGTTTTAATTCAATATTTGTAAATTTAGTTGGAAAAAATTCTTAGGTTAGGCTTAGACTCAAGAACCAACATATGTATTACCAACCAATTGATTAAAATAACAGATAAAACAACTGTTTCCTCTAATATTTCCACTAACAGCTGATTTCAAACTTTGAAGCAATTATTTGTAATCCTAACTTTTAGGTCAGGTTTTTATTAAAGTGCAGGCCTAAGCCTTGCTGGTTCTTTTAGCCTGTATTATAACTGCTGTTATAAAATATACGAAATAGTTTGATTTGAATATTTAACATTATATATACCATCTTAGGTTTGGGGTTATTATTAATCCTAAACCTTTATTTATTATAAAGAAAACATAACATGATAGAAGGTTCCAACGGGGTTGGCGTGCAGAGCACGCAGGGGTTTCCCCTGGTTGATGATAAAAGCTTGTATTTATATTCATTTTATAATCTCAAAGCAAATTTCATAACGCATTAAATATTGCGTTTAACCCTTTGACTGCCACAGGCCGATTTAATTGGCTTTTGGATGCCACGATGGCCGTGGTTGTAAAGGCGTCAAAGCTTTATCAATCATCATGGCAACCATCAATGGAAAAGTTCCGGGTTAAATTCCCATTGACCCCGAATAATTTTCTAAATGGTTTCTTAACAGACACCGTTGGCTGTGGTTCGGATTCCACGTAAAACTGTAGGTCCCGTCTTCATTAGCCTTAAGTGCAAAACAGCAGGACGTTAATTATCGGCTTTTGGAAACATTTTTAATATTGCCACGGGTCGATTTAGTCGGCTTTTGGAAACCTTCCATAAACTGCCACGGGCCGATCTAGTCGGCTACGGAGTTCTTTACGAATACCGCCATGGGCCGATATGATCAGCTCGCTATATATTCCGTTGCAGTATATATTATTCTTTACGTAATATTACCTATTCTTATACCAAATAAAAGCCAACAAAATATACTTTCAAAATATACAGGGTGATTTTTTTAAATGGGCCACCATTGGCATCTCAAAAACTATAAAAGTTACAACAATCTTTAAATGGGGGACCTTCCCTACTTTTTCCCTTTCATTAAAACTACAATATTAACATTTTCAAAAACTCCGCCACTTTTCCAATATGGCGGCCAACTTCATTTTTTCAAATGGAAACCCTCATTTTTTATGTTGAATTTCGATTAAGAATACAAATTTAAGACATTTTGATTCTTTTGTATTTTTTCCTAAACCCAACCGTTTATGAGCTACAGCCTCTCAAAAATTTTCTATTTTATGTGATTTTTTTAATTGGGCCACCATTGGGATCGCAGAAAGTATTAATTTTACAGCAAACTTTAAATGGGGAAGCTTTCCTTGTTTTATAAAAAATAAAAAAATATGTAGTTAAAATATTTCTAAATGGCCGCCATTTTCCAATTTGGCGGTCAACTTTGAAATTTCTTATGGAAACCCCTATTTTACTTAAATTATTGTTAAAAAAATCACCTCTCCTACTCCACCCTACAAGTCACAGTGAATCTCTTTAATAATTTAAATATGCTTGTGAGAAAGTATGTGCCAGTTCCTGGTACCGTTTATTTAACAGTAATTTAAGTAGGTTTTTTGTATAAAATTAAGTATTTGTGAAATTGACACAGCTTTTTAACATTCCACTGTACAAAATATTGCACTTTGAGTTAAATTTTATTGTTTGCAAATGGTAAAACATGCCTCTTTAATAATTGTTGAAATAAGAGTTCCTGAAATTTTCAGCGCTCCTAGCGGCTAAACGGTTAAGTTTATAAAAAAAAACACCAAGAATAAAAAAGACTTACAATTGCATGTAAAACCTAAATCTGTCATAAAAAGTAGGGGTTTCCATAAGAAATTTCAAAGTTGACCGCCATATTGGAAAATGGCGGCCATTTAGAAATATTTTAACTACATATTTTTTAATTTCTCATAAAACAAGGAAAGGTTCCCCATTTAAAGTTTGCTGTAAAATTAATACTTTCCGAGATCCCAATGGTGGCCCAATTTAAAAAAATCACATAAAATAGAAAATTTTTGAGAGGCTGTAGCTCATAAACGGTTGAGTTTAGGAAAAAATACAAAAGAATCAAAATGTCTTAAATTTGTATCCTTAATCGAAATTCAACTTAAAAAAATGGGGGTTTCCATTTGAAAAAATGAAGTTGGCCGCCATATTGGAAAAGTGGCGGAGTTTTTGAAAATGTTAATATTGTAGTTTTAATGAAAGGGAAAAAGTAGGGAAGGTCCCCCATTTAAAGATTGTTGTAACTTTTATAGTTTCTGAGATGCCAATGGTGGCCCATTTAAAAAAATCACCCTGTATATTATATCAATATATGTATATATCGACTTGTCAATTTATTACAATACAGAACTGTAAGTAGTAAATTTAATGTAAACTGGGAGTGCATTTTGACTGCTTCGGTCATCATAGATGTTCCAAATAAAATACGCCTACATAAAAATTTTCTGTAAATAGTTTTGGAAAACAATTTTTTGTGTTAAAAATAAGCCATCTTAGTATACACATTTTTTCAATATGAACTAACAAGTGTATTTTGTTTTGTGACATAGCCTGTATTATGTATTTGGTAAGTTAAAATATAACTTTGTATTCTTATAGATTTAAAATGTTCTTGATTTGTATAATTTGTTGCAATATGTGGTGTAATTTTTCTAAAAATAGTAGACTTCACATTTCACTCTTAAAATGCTGAAATATCAACCAGTATATGTTTACAAATAAAAATGTATAAATTTATCAAATGTTGATATTTTTGTTATGTGGATTTATTCTCAATAAATTAATAAAAAATTAAATGTACCGCTCAGAAGCAAAAAAAGTTGTTTTTCTTACACTTGTTATAATTTAAAATTATTTTTTTAAATAAATTTTAATTAAAAAAAATATTATTTCAACTATAAACACTATTAGAAGAAAGTCACTTTACTTTTTTCATAAACGTATGTGTAGTCCATTTAATTCTGAAGAAAACAACATCAAAATCATGTTTCTATCTTTGATATTAGCAAAGATATGATTGTTTTCATGTAGGCCTAGTAGTGTCAAAACAGTCATAACGGCCTTGCAGCGATAACCTGGCTCCCGAGCAACGACTCGCAATCTTGGCAGTATTTGACGCGGCCTAGCGAAACGGCATGGCAGACAAAGGGTTAATGATTATAGCCTACAATAGTTTTATAACTCATATTTAAAAAATCAACTTCACAAGACATAATATTATTGATTGAAGTTGTAAACATAACCCCAAAGTATAACCTGCTCTAGGTTTTGTTGATGTGGGAAATCATCAACTGTTATATTATACTGTTACTCACGTATGTACACTCGCTTTTATAGGAGACGATGTAAAGGGGGATTAGAACCTTTAATTTTATTTCCAATCATTTTATCTTCCACCAAAACAGGTTATTCTTTCTGGGTGAAGTAAAAAATTGAACTCTACCTCCAAAAAGCTCACACTTAAAATCTATCTTACTGATAACTTTTAATAGAACAATAAAATATAAAAATATTTACATAGAAAATATATTATCAGTCTTGTTAAATAAAACATTAAGTATCACAGATGAATTAACAATATTCTAAAATCACAGATTATTTCACAACTTGTACTACAGATTACATTTTCTTACTTCTTCTTTCTAAAGTAACATCGTCATTTTAATGAATCAATTAACATCGTTATTATATGTTAATTTGTTACAATAAATTAATAACAATTATTATAATAATAACCTGAATAAACAATAACAAAATTGATTAACAGACCATCGTCAGATACATAGATACGATACAAGAAAAACGCTAATTCAACTAGGCTTTCTTAGATTTCAAAATCACCAGCAATTTCTGGGGCCATTCTCCACAACAACTGTCTTCCGCATAAAATTAAATCATTAACAGAGGAAAAGGCATTTAAAAATTAAATGTTAAGGTACTTAAAGCAAGGCATTTGTTATTCTATTGAATGATGAAGGTTATTTCTATTTATTCATTTATATATTAATTAATGTTCCAATATAATATAATTTCACTGCTTTGGTTGTTAATGGTCAGTGGCGGCTGGTGAATTATTAGCTTAGGGGTTAACAATACAACTGTTCATGCTAATTTTTTGCAATGCCAAGCCATTTCGGCGATTGTGCAAGCATATTTTCAACAATTCACCAAATATAGTAATTGTATACCAATACAAAAATGTTCCATACCTTTTTGGCAGAGAAAGGTTCAAAGAATTCATATATGCCAGAAATAAAATAGATTGATGTAAAATTTACAAAGTTATTAGCTCAAGAAGCAAAAATGTTCAGTAACAAAAGGAAAAGTTCAACTTTAGGCCTACATAAAATGTAGTAAACATTTTTTGTACGACAATAACAACTCTTAATTTTTATAAATAAACAAATTATAAATTTAAAAAATATACATATTTCGGCTCCTAGCTGAGCTAGAGAAACTTTTTTTAAAGAAAATACGTGTAAAAATGTCAGCTATTGGAATATTAAATTAAAGTGGCATACCAATATTTCCATTTGTTGCAAATAAATTTCAAAAAAACATTACTTAAAAAGTCAAACATTTTCAGACGCCATTTTGAGGGTTAAAGTAATGAAAATTTTATTTACCCTAAACGTATACTTAAAATATAAGCCTCGACGACAAACATGAGCCCCGGATGAGCTTCCTACAAGGACGGCAACTGGGTCGAATTTTATTAGACATTTAACCCTTTTTTAATAAATAAAATAAATACACTACTGGACAAAAGTTTCGCAACACAAACAAAACTTTCTGTCAATGAAACGCAGGACTGATAATGACTTGTTTACTAACAATAAATAGACAAAAATACACTTAAATAGCAAAATTTGTATTATCTATCTGATCTCTCTCTTTCTCCTTTCTTATCTTATCTTCAGTTAAAAGTCCAAAACCTGTCCCTCTTTAGAGTTTTGACCAAAGGTAATTTCTCAGTATTCTGAAGTGATTTGAGCGATGCAGTGCATTTTTATTTAGTAAGAATAATTGATTTCATTATTTTAAAAAATTACTATGGATGTACACCGTTGTTTAACTTCTGCTAAGGCGGTCAGAGCTGCAATTTTGGTTCGACAAGGGCGTTCGCAAAGTGAAGTGGCTAGGATTTTCGGAGTACACCGTTCCACAATTGGAAGAGCTGTAAGGCGGTTTCAAGAGACTGGACGAGATGACAGAAGACCAGTTCAAGGCAGGCCAAGAGTAACTGACAGAAATGATGATTTTCTAACATTAAGCGCACTTCGCAGGAGGACGGTTACCAGTACGCAGCTACCAAGGTTTAATCAGGCAGGTGACGTCTCCATCCGTAGACGTCTCGCAGAAGTGGATTTGAGCAGTGGACGGCCTGCTACAGGTCCTCTTCTCACTGGACGTCAACATGCTTTGACGCATAGATTTGCCCGGAATCATATCCATTGGACTGTGGATGACTGGAAGAATGTTCTCTTCTCAGACGAGACTAGAGTAAGTCTAGCTTCACCAGATGGGCGCTTCACGTGTATGGAGAAGGCGTTACAAAAGATTTGCACAAGCCTGCTTCTCACCCAGGGTGCCTTTTGGTGGAGGCTCGGTTATGTTCTGGGGTGGTATACAGTACAACGCTCGTACAGAACTCGTGGTACTTCGTACACCGGCTCTGACAGCACAAAGGTATGTGGAAGATATACTGCAAGATCATGTTGTTCCGTTTGCTCCGTTTGTGGAACCAAATTTCAAACTGATGCATTATAAAGCTCGACCACATACCGCAGCCGCGGTACGTGGTTACCTTATGGAGGTCGGCATAAGTTCAATAGATTGGCCACCCAAGAGTCCAGACCTCAACCCTATTGAACACGTGTGGGACAGTGTAAAAAAACGCATCAGGAGAAGAAACAACCCTGCAACCACTCTCGCAGCCCTTCTAGCCGCAGTGATAGAGGAGTGGGAGGCAACATCGCAAGAAGAGATTCAACACCTCATCAGTAGTATGAGGAGAAGGCTGGAAGAAGTAATCCGAGCAAGAGGAGGAAATTCCAGATACTAGGAAATTGGTAATAAACCAAATAAATTAATTGTATAAATTTTTCTTTGAATTAAAAACTAGAAGTTTATCGGCTTTTTTAGCTTTTCTTTACCAAAATAAAATATGATACTCTCTAAAAGTCTTAATATGTTTGTTGCTTTCTTAATCTAAGATAAGGAACAAATAAATTAAAAAGCGTTTTAGTGTTTTTATTTACTTTTAAACTAATCAATTTAAGACAAACATGGTTGTTGCGAAATTTTTGTCCAGGAGTGTATTTTGTAACCAATTAATTAAAAAAAAATTAAATTTCAACGGTAATTAAGGGCCTTAAACGGCTTACTTTCTGAAAGTTTCAAGGGTCTAGGTTCTTTTATCAAAGAATGAAAATACTTGAAAATTTGGAAAATTGAATCGGTTTTTTGCAATTATTTAAACAAATTATTAACCGATTTTAACTTGCGAGGTCTCAAATTAATCGTTTTTTAATACCCTAAAAGTGTACAAAATTTGAAATACCCATTGGCAATTGTCTTCAAACTATTTAAAGAAAACCGATTTTCCCCCCGATTTTTGCGTATTAAACCCCTATTTAAAAAATGTTTTGGATGTTCAAAACTGGATTTGGAAAAATGCCATTTACTTTATTCATATACATCGATTTTTTCACATGGCATTCTGAAACGAATTACAATATACGTTTTCTCTAATTCTACTGCACTACTAGTTTGAATAGTAATTTAAGAATATATGCTTTGCCCAAAAATGATATATTATTATAACAAAGTGTAGAGAATATATCAAAGAATTGAACTGTATACTTGTAAATTATTATTTTATAAACGTATTTCATTTAGTTTTACTTCAACCCCAAAATTAGATCAAACGAATAAAAACCCTCACGTACAAAGCCTATATACAACATCCTGTGTAACTCGACCATTATAATAACGCTTGCAAAGCGTGAGAACGGCGAGTTTTTAATTCAACAAAATTCTATATAACCCACGACTGTACAAATAAAACCAATACAGTAAATGTGGTTTTTGCTTTACACGAAATGAGAGATTGAAGTTTTCCCTACAAATCGATATAAACAAATACATCGAATTGTAACAGATATCTCGAATGCAAAATGTGCTTATCATTGGTTGAAAACTGTCTAGTTGCAAGAGTTTACAGAAAATTGTAATTTGCTTGGGGAACCTATAGCTCGAGCCACCCCTGTTAATAATTGTAACACAATGTTCTGGAAGTATCACCCAACACTTACAAATACTGAAACTGGTTAGTGTCACAGAAAATTTTACAATAAATCTTACTATTCATCAAGTTGGTTATGATGCCTCATCTTATTTTGGATACACTTGTGTTCATAGATCATAATAAAGTGATCAGATTTACTAAACAAATTTCTTGCAGACAATATTTTTGACAATCAAACGGTATTTTAGTTTAACTAAAATTTTTTGATAAATGTTGATTTATTTTTTTACTAATAAAAAGCTACACTTACTATCCCTGAGTAACATAGGCTATAATTATTTTGGTAAAAACATTTTTTATTTCAATATTTGTAAATTTAGTCGGAAAAAATCTTAGATTAGGCCTAGACCGATGAACCAACACATGTATTTCCATTCTTTACCATAGCAACCAATTGAATAAAATAACAGATAAAACAGCTGTTTGCTCCAATATTTCCATTAACAGCTGATTTCAAACTTTGAAGCAATTATTTGTATTTCTAACTTTTAGGTAAGATTTGTATTAAAGTGCAGACCTGAGCCTTGATGGTTCTTTTAGCCTTTATTATAACTGCTGTTATAAAATATACGAAATAATTTGATTTGAACATTTAAATATTATTTACCATCTTAGCTTTGAGGTTACAGTAGAGCGTAGAAAATCCGAACTAATTGGGGCCGAGGAGTGTTCGGATTATCAATTTGTTTGGATTTTTGAAAACAACCAAGAAAATGCCATTTAGGCTAAAATATAATATATGCCCTTTAATCGATTAAAGTGGTTAAACAGTATAAGCAGTAATGTAATTACAATACAGTATGTAAGACTACTTACCGGTACATATTATGATTTAGAAGAACCTGCACGTACACAGTAGGGCCAACATGATTACACTTGTAACTCTCAATTACAGTACAGTACATAATTAAAGGTTCACTTGTACATTATAGTTAACACAAACGAAAAATAAAAAAATACTGTATAGTGCACTACTGTATGTACGACACGCTGTTATTACACAAAGAGAAATGAATGAACTTTCTGTATGTTTACTGCTAGCGCTAAAGCAGCTTATTAGCGTGGCAGTGAAAATACTGACAGCCAGTCTGTTGTGAGGGCGTGTGAGAGCAGTTAATAAGAAGTGTTTAAAAAGAGATAATAATGTCAAACTGCGATGAAGATTTTTGTGAAATTTTTTAACGACGCAATAATTGGAATTTGCGGAAACGAAAACGAAATTTTTGCAGGGGCTGCCTCGGAATGCGTTCGGATTATTGACGTTCAGATTATCGACGCTCTACTGTATTATTAATCTTACACCATTATTATAAAGAAACCGTAACATGATTATGTGTATAGAAGGTTCCAAAAAAATCCAACAGGGATGCTTCCTTTAGTACTTAATCATTTTTTTAACCAATATTCTCTCTACTCGCAATAAACAACATAGTATAAATTTAAAAAAAACTTCACAACTCAACAATTTACAAATATTTGAGCTTTAAAGAGATGTAGACATTTGTTTGAATAATCTTGTACTGAGCCGATCGTGTCGAGACGAAATCTCAACTCTTCCGGACGATTTGCGATTCCTTCTTCATTAAAGACATCACAACTTTTAAGTTCATTTTGCAGTAAAAACAAAATAAATGTCCATTCATAACAGATGCAAAATCACACAAATTTATAAAAATTGTAAAGCTAAAAGCCACTTTGTCGGAGTAACAACTCCCTCATACACTTAGTAATTACAGAAATACACAGTATAATTATACTTTCACAGAACATTATAACGTGAAAACTTAAAGAAATACATTACAATGGACTCTTATCCAAATTATATAGTGTAAATTAAAAATTGATAAAAAAATCATATTTTAAGGTATTATTTACAAACGGTGGATGTTCAACTTTGTTATCATTGATTATTCCAACATTTGCCATCATTTATGTATGAAAATCAATGCACGGGCGTTTCAAGAATATAAAACACATCCTGATATCAACTGCAGGAACATAAGTCTAGAGTTTTAAGCCGTGTTAAAAACATTCAAAGAATACTAATTTAGTAAAACAACTGTGAAAATTTCATCTTTAACCATACCGTTTAACCGTATCTAGTAAACGAATCAACTTTCGTATACTTTGAGACGAATTAACAGGTAAAGGTTCCGCTAGTTTATTACAAATGGGAATATCTACAGGATGTCCCAAAAGTCCCCTCGCACCATACGGATTACAATCAACTTCAAAAAATAATAACTCATGTTAGTTCAAGGCTACAGGTAGTGTTGCCGATGTTAAAATATACGGATGTCCGAACACTTCAAAGGTAGCGGAAGGAGTTTTGGCAAAAGTATCTACGAGTCTGAAAAAATCTATTTGTCGAGCAAGCTTGGAAGTGGGCGTTTCTGGGTCAACAGTATTGCACCAAGTGCAACCCTCACCGGTTTATCGACGGCAAGGAGCTGATCGCATCATGGTTTGTGGAAAGACCGGATCTTCTTTGTTGGAACAGTTACCGTGAAAATTACTTGGAAATGTTAGAAGCATTGTTTGATTTGTTTTGCTGATTTCTGGAAAACCGGAATTCATGCAAGATGACGCAACACTACACATAGTACAAACATGTTTGGCTTGACGAAAACTTCACCCCAGCGGATCATCGTTAGTTACGAGCGGAATAGAGTCCACAATCCTCACATTTAAACCCAATGGACATTACCAGTCAATACCACCTGCAAGAATGCATCACAACCGCTTGACTTTATGACCAACATTCTACGTATCACAGGTTGCCGTTTACAATTATGTTTCGACTTATCTGGAAACCAAATAGAACAGATATTGTCTATTGAATTTTATCGTTTACAGTTGATTGTAACCAATATGGTACGGGACTTTGGGTAGGGACTGCCTGTAATTTTAGTTCTTTTTTAAATAACGGATTTCCTGCTTTGTTCATTTGGCTGATAGGATTGACAAACAAACTATTGTTTAAAAACATAACATCTGATATTAGAGAAATACTGAATACAATATACACAATATGCAGCCCAATTCTACGTCCTTTAAACCAATAACAATTGAAGAAAAATTAGAGGCAGTTTAAGAACCAAAAACGGCGGACTTTTCAAACTGAGGGATTTTAGTGTTTGGATTATAAAAATTACTTGTAAATTGACTTCGTTTTATCGGTACGAGTTTTATTAAAACCTTTCTATAACAACGGACATCGCCCATAAATTATACGAAATTAAAATTTTGAAAATGATATCTTATTTACAATCCGAAACTGTTTTTCTTTTTTTTCTCGCTTAACCAATTAAGATAGTCTTACGAGCTATAGACGTGGTGGTATTTTTAGACCAAAGCCTGAGCCAAGAGGTGGTATCGTGTTCTATGTTTATTCTATTACAATCGTCGTAGTTTTGTATAAATCCGCTAGATATTGCTTCAGCTGGTCTTTTAGAAACTAAATATTACATTTTCATGGGTTGCCAGCCCGAATTTAGAGCAATACATATGCTGAATGTCGTCTGCTACAATTTTGAATACTCTATGTTTGCAGCATTGTTTTGTTTATTGGCCGAGCAAACTATTTGCTATATCTTTGTTATGCTTAAAGATATGATCCAATCTTTAATTTGTGTAAAAAAACATCCTAACCTTAAAAATAATAATAAATAAGTCAAGTGAGGTACCACTAAATATAATTTATAGTCAATACTTACAATTTTACAAATTTTTAAAGTTAAAAATCTCAAAAACAAAAATAAAATGGCAAAAGTTTAAAAGAAAGTATTCTATATACATTCAAAGAATACTAATTTAGTAAAAAAAACTGAAAATTTCATCTTTATCCATAGCGTTTTTATAACGCTCAAACGAAAAGCACGCAATTTCGGCAAAATGAATTGCTGCAGCTAGTCCTGCAGAGTCCTGAATAACTACTCCCTCAATGGGTCAGCAGAAATTCTTCTGTAGAATTAACCTTACAAAAACATCTGAAATACCAACATTTCCCATGTTTACTAATTTGACTTATATGTCAAGCTATTGCAACAGATACGAAATCTTCCTACAGTATCACAACAAAGTTGGCACGCGGCGATTATTTTCTTCATACAAAAATTGTAACAAATGTACAAACAAACAATTTTGTAAAAATACGAAAAATCCATCGCTAGGTACTAACTTTAAAAAAGGAAAATGTCTGCAAGTGAAAAACATTTTCTTAAAGAAAAAACAAAACTTTTAGGTCGTCATTGCCTGGAATAGCACAGAGCAGGCAATGCGAATGAATGTAGCATTAACAACAACATAGAACAGAAAATAACAGTAATCAAAATAGTAAATGAAAAAAAATGCAGGACTGTACAGAGGCCCTGCAATAAAAGCCTATAACTAGTTAACAAGGTGTAAAACCACAACATAAAAGAAATATTTGGGTGACAGCACAGTATACTTAATAAAAAAAATACCTTAAATCTTATTAAAAACATCAAATAACTCAGTTGTTATTCAGTCCAAGTAACAGTTACAAAATAAACAGCAGTTATTCTTACACATACTAGACATTATGAAATTGCAATCCAAAAATAACATTGATTCAAAATTATATCAAATGACTATTTAAATAATTTGCTGTGTCTAAATTATCAAATTTTCTAGATGAAAACACCTAATGTAAAAAGTTCTGTTCTTAAGATTGCTCACTACAGCTGTTTCATCTCAACTGAAGATATCATCAGGCATAACTCACATTTACACAAATTACAATTTAGTGTGTATATTTACGATTTATAGAAATATCAGGCTATGGATTTTGGTTATCCAATGATGACAGATTTATATAGTTTACTTTTTTATGGCAATACAATACTCACTGATCAATGCTTTAAAAATCAAATAAATAATCACAGCAACTCTTGCCAATTCAAACTGAACTGTTGAGATCAATAACAACAGTTTCAACAACTACACAAAAGTGAAAACAATAGCAATTGTAAAAGCACAAGTGTTAACGCGCTACACCTGAGGATGTCTCCGGAGAAACGAAACAACTGTAGTGATAAAGCTTAAGAAACAGAGCTGCTTTTGACATAAGGTATGTTATTTATGCAAATACTACACTAACACAAATACTCACACGTGTACGTTTAGTTATCAAAACGGGTTTTGACACAGTCGTCATCTTCAGCGGCCTTTGAGCTGGAATTATCAGATTATAAATCTTCTATGCAGGCCTAATCAGTGATAAACTGGTCATTCTCTAGCTGAAGACGACGACTACATCGTTGAAACTTGTTTGACAACTAAACGAACATATTTTCACAATTTGTTGTCCGGACATTTGCCGTTATTTGTGTACAAAGAAAATACTACACGGCGTTTCAAGAGTTTAAGTCAAATCTCATTAACAAGTGAAAAACTGAAGCTGCTAACGCAAATATAAAATAAACGGAAAGCACAAACCTAGAGAACTAGACCTATGTGTGACGTCTAACCTAAAAATACGAATAAGGGGAATCCAGAACTAGAATAACGGAACTGAGATGTCAAAAAAAAAAACTAAATGAGACAATAACTGTCATCAGGCACACACATACACAGATAGGTAGATGTCCAAAACAACAAAGATAACTTTTCAGAAAAATAACGGGACTGCTATTCTAAAGCAGGTGAAAGTTAAAGTAACACATCTCCCCCCACTCTTTCAGTGTCATGGCACGGGCACTAGTTACATGCCCTTTAGAGGTTTATTACATAAAATTTCAGTCTTTTTTAAAATCCGATGAATATTAAATTTATTCTCTATCTTTTTAGTTCATAATTAAGGTAAATAAAACGACCTCATTTCTACATTAATTTGGCCCATCGGTTTCTAGTTTTTCACTTGATTTAAACTCTCGAATTCTTTATGTATTATTTTGCTTTCACACAAGCGATGGGAAATGTCCGAACGAAAAATTGTAAAAATACGATCGTCCTATCGTTAAAAACAGATTTTAAAACCAGAACAAACGCGGATAATTTGTGTCAGTGTTATTATTCGCAAAGCTCATGTTTATTGATAAGGTATGTCATGCTAGTTAACTCAATAGTTCTACGACAAAAATAACATCTTAAAACTAGGACTTATTTAACAAATAACGGTACATATTTAAAAACTCTTTATCATAGTTGCAGTTAACATTTGAAGTGCGTCGCATATCATTTTCACGTAGCGTGAACTCTTGTAAGTCGACTTATTTTATAATTCTAAACATTAACATTGTTCTACTCCACTAGGACCGTCTAAAGAATGTATTTCAACACACCATCGCTTTGCTTACTAAAGCTTCAAACCCAATTCTGTTGAATTCACATTTGTACTCGAATGTAACTTTAACACAAAATCTATTCCATAAACTAAAGATTTACAATTACGTACAATCTTATCAAACAATATCACTGCTTAAAATCCATCTATTTAACGATTACATACATTTATAATTCTGCGTTCGACGGAGATGTTTTTTTTTCACCAAAACATAAACTCTCGCAGATGTATAAATATTACCTTCGGTACAAACAAAATAAAGATAACAGGAAAACAAGAAACATATAAACGGTGAGCTGTGGCGTACAAATATTTTATCACAGAAATCCAGTAACAAACAATGCATCAATAAGTACTTAACTTATACAAAATATCATCAGAAGGCGAGATCAGACATTTATTACAAGTACACAATAATGGAACTTATATTTACATTGCATGCAAAAGTAAACATGAATAAAATGAAAAATAAAACAGTAAACAGGAGTCGAACGATTGTCAAAAAGTTCTTCCGCAAAAAAATTACAAAACAAAAGGTATTTAAGGTAAATCTATGAAAGGAAATCTTTTTAACCCTTAACTACGAAGCATAGATTTTTAGCTCCGATCGCAAAGTCGCGGTCTTCGGCACCGATGATTTAAAATTAAAAACACTGTTTAGCACTTTAAATAGTACATGTTGTTACGAAATAGAATGAGTTGCTGACAAGTTGACGGTAGCAGAGTGTAATATAGAGTAGGTAGTTGTAGTTGTGTAAGTAGAACTTATGCAAAATTGCTGAATGGCTTTTATAAGTAAGTCATCATACTAATACAAAGACAAAACGGGGAACAGAGTTTGTAAATAGGGAGAACACATTCGAAAGGAGGTCTTTTGGGAAAGGTTCTTGGATGAGAAGAGAGGTCTTGAGAGACCAGGGGCTTCGGAGGATGGACGCCGGCGTGGGCGTCAGCCGGCATGGGCGTCAAGAAGAGACCTTTCTGTGAAGTGTGCCAGCTCAGGTGGACATCAGGGCGAGGGAGCTGAGCTGTCCGAGCCAACAGGACAGAGTAAAGGTGAGGCATTTTGTGGATATTAAAGGGATAATTGTTTTATTTGAATTCTGGGTTAGAATCAGTTCGTGTGGGTTAATTGGGAGAGTTGTGAATCTTATAAAGAATTAATATTTGGGGAGTCAAAATTTGAGCTCTTTTGCCCATAAAGTAAAGTAAAAGATTTAGACTAAGGTTGATTATAGTTTTCACACAGTGTAGCATCAAATGTAATGTAGTAGCTCTTCAGAATAAAATAGATGTTTATTTGCTTACTTATATGTGTGACATAAGATTTTACTCTCTCACTAGAATTAGAGTCAAGCGAGTAGCTAGCACGTAAAAATTATAATGTACACGGTTTCTCACAAAAAGTTCAATGTAACACTAGAACTAGTGTAACTGTAACAGTCACTGATGATGCCAACTTTAACATTTTACATGGAAATAGTGTACATTATAGTCAGGAATTTCTATAGGAAAGATGAGCTATTGCAGAGACTCTTATGGTGAGACCTAAGATCGGGAATGGTGAATTTTTTTCGCCAGAACACGTTTTGGTGTGTCCCAATTAATTAAGTAACTCTCTTTTACTTAATTCGATATTTTTGTCAGCTATACCATTCGATAGGAAATGGAACGAACTACACAAAATTTACTCGTTTTTACAACAGTAAAGTTTACGGTTTTTCAGTTATTTTCAATTAAAATGATTAAATGGCCGCGATTTTACAATGGACTATTGAAACAAGTTGATTTTTTTAAAACTAGGTATTATGCTGATGAGTGACTTGTAAAACTCAATCAAGTAACACTATCTGTTAATCGCAAAAATGAATATGAAATCGAGTGATTTTTGCTTTATGGAGTAGGCCATTAGTCCTGGTACTGAAACAGGCAATTACATCGGTAGAGGAAGATGGGGCAGACAAAACATAAAACACTGTTCATAGTTAAGGGTTAAATAAACAAACTCAAAAATAAAACATAACTGTTTGTTACTAATATTTTGTATAGTTATTTCAAGCAACCAAAAAAACAAATATTGTGCTACACGAAACCAAAACCTTTGGCAATCGTCTCCTGTAATATCATTTTATCAAGAATACTACTACATCACCAGCCAAATTCCCAAACACTCGGTATTTTTAAAACGTCTAATACAGACTAACACAGAGTTACGTTTGACAATCAGGCCGATGACATTCAACAACACAGAGCCAAGCTCTCGTACAGGATGACAGGATAAATCACTAGGTTAAGTATTAAACATCCGCAATACCTGGAATTGGACGGGGAATAGTACTGATCCTTGTAATCGTTGGGCTGCAAGTTACCACGACCTCGGGTAAACCGTCCTCTTCCGCGACCTCGTCTCACGTCTTGCTCATAAAACGCTTGCGAACTCTCGTAATCTTTATTGCGAGGCCCATACCTGGAACGATTAAGATATTTTGTAAAATCTAAACGTGTGCAATAGTTATGAAGGGAGGCAAGTATCACTTTGTCGCCCCGAAAAGGAAATGTTGTTTGAGACCGACTAAGATTCTTTCTTCCCGTAAGACACACAACATTTTCTCTCCGGCTACAGTGTTAGCACTTTACCATAGAAGAAACCTGATTAAAACATGGACATTCATATTTATAAAAACAAATTGAGGTTATGTCAAGAATATACAGACACGGAAGTTCATTCATGTTACTTTTTCGGTCCAAAAATGCAAAAAATATTATCCTAAAATTCCCCTATTTCTGTTTAAGAAAATATACAACACTATACACAGGGCGGGGCAACGAAAAGGGCGATTTTAAACTGTCAAAAATCAATGAACACTCTGACAAAAAATGTATTCATGCCATCTTAATCTACATAAAATAGCACTTAAAACATTTTCAGTTTTTAAAAATTACGACAACAAGCACTCATCAAGGCACCTCCAAAAAATATCCATGACGTCTTGTAATAGAACTTTTCCTACCGTAAGAATAGACCAGCTCAGGTAGCGAAGGAGAGGGTTTTGAAGGTCACTGTCCAATTCCTCGGCTGAAAGCAATTCAGCAGCCATGGAACGTTGGACCAACCGACAACGTGCGTACACCGTGAATTAAATAAGTGGGGGGGGAGGGGGGCATTTTATGCATCGCAATCGCCCAGTACCTTCTACACATGCGATAAAAGTGTGAGTTGACAATTTTGAAAATATTGCTTCAACGAACTTAAGAAGAGGTGAGGAAGGAGAATATCGACCGTGTGAGACTCGCTGTTGGCAAGTCGCTCGGCGTGTGACTTTTACTTGTGGGGTTACCTCAAGAGCCGGTCCAAGAGCATCGTCCGACAAAACTTCATCAACATAAAGGCAACTTCGGAGAGATCGCTGGAATACCTCAGCGAATGTTACGAGACGTCATGGAAAGTTTTCGGAGGCGCCTTGATGGGTGATTCTTGAGAGGGGCCTCATCTTGCTGAAGTAATTTTTGAAAACTGAAAATGTTTTAACACTATTTTATGTAGATTAAGATGGCATGAATACATTTTTTGTCAGAGTGTTAATTGATTTTTGACAGTTATTTTAAAATCGCCCATTTTACTGCCTCACCCTGTATGAAATAATAATATATGTATGTATAAATTATATGATATATAGAACAGAGTGCTAGCGTGGCTCGATTGTTGTGTGAACACAATAATAGTTATTAAGCTCCCCAAAAGGAAATGTTACTTTCTTCCCGTAAGACACACAACATTTTTCCTCCAGCTACAATTTTAGTAAATAATTTGCATTTTACTGTAGAATAAACTTGATTAAAACACGGACATTCATATTTACAAAAACAATTGAGGTTATGCCAAGAATACACAGACACTGAACTTCATTGATGCATGTTGTTACGGCAATTGTTTTACTAGCATATGATTTAGCGGGAGGAAAAGTGCCCGTTGTAAAAAGCATTGAAAATATTCTACAGTTTATAAAAAGTTTAATTTTTCATTCAACATGTTTGGTTTGTTTTTGTACTCTGTATAATGAGCATTAGGTAAATGCTCTTTGACTTTCAGGCGATTATAACTGCTAAGGTTTTTCACAACATTAAAATACTAAAAAGCACACAAACACTGAACATTAACACACGATGGGTGTACACCACCGGTTAGCGGTTCTCACCCATCGTGTGTTAATATGTTCAGTGTTTAGTATTTTAATGTAGTGATGACCTCTCACAGGGGAGCGTCTGATGATAGAAAGTTCTGAAACGAGTAACGTAAAAAGTTCCAATAAGTCACAAGACGGAGTAAGTACCATAAACTTATACTAAATACGTGATCTCAAACATTTTTCTATATACAGTAGAGTCTCGCTTATCCGACATAAACGGGCCGCCGCGAGGTCGGATAACTGGGAACAGTTAATAAAAAAAATGAGTAAAAGCAAAAAAACGTTATACTGCAATTTTCCAAACTAATTACAGTAATTACAATTTTTAATACAAAATCTATAATTTAACACTTTTAATTCACATTTCTTATACAGTAGGCTATATAAACAGAATACACAAATTTAATACAAAAAAAAACTTGCACAACCAGTATTATTTGCATTGATAAAATATTAAAAATACGACTTTACAAAAAATGCAATGTAGAGTACGATGATCAGCAGTAGTCAAATGCGCAACAGTAGGAATATTGTTCAATATTAAAGCGATAGCAAAGCGTAACAATATAGATGAATAACATTAATGGTAACTAAATTCACAATGGCAATGAACACTCAACAAAACAAAACGACACAGTTAGTAGACCGATAGCACAACACTAAAGTTTATCAAATGAGGGGAGTTAAATGACATGTGAGACAATCGTTAGAGCTAGAAGATGCGCGCAGATATAGAATTTTGCTCAGAATGACGCTTAACCCTTTGGCTCCCGACATTCAATTTTTCATATGTTCTAAAAATCCCAACCATTATCTCTTATGTATGTGCATAAAATCCCAGGCTCAATTTAGCAAATTTTGTAAGCTTAAAGTCTCTATAATTGACGAGCCCTAAAGTTGGCTGCGCCAATTTGTAAGATGTTCTGCTTACAAATAAAAAAAAAATAACAAATATATAAACTTGATTTGATTTGCAAGACTCTATTTTTAGTTTTATTCTATCTCGGGTAGTGAATTCAATGACCTGATTGATATATGGTGAAAAGGATCAGATTAGGCCAAACAAAGTAGACGATTTAGAAATAATTACCTTTGACATTTATTAATATCTTAAAATATACGACAAAGAAAAATAAATCCAAATACATACAGATTATA
>JAGFPH010000830.1:86782-97927 GCA_018207615.1 Philaenus spumarius
ACTCTCCCCCCACTCCTCCTAAGGAACAATTCATGCGGTAAGCGGTTACAGTTGTGTGCTGTGTGTAACTAAACCCATGACCTTGCTGAGAAAGTGTTCGGACAATAGAAAAGCATGGCGAGGCATTAACGTAGTTGTCATCAGACAGTTGTTCCCCCCCCCGCCCCACCGGTACCGTTGACGCTTTACAATTGCTGCATGTTAATGTATTTAAGTACATTAAGTTAATGTATTTAATACGTACTGTAATTTTAGTGTTTTTAATACAGTTTGTTAATAAACACTATATGTATTTACTCATTAAAACTTTACACATTGACCAATGTTACCTAATTTATAATTGTAAGTGACCCCAGCTCCAATTATCAGGACCCTACTGTACATTAAAAGAAAAGAGTACTGTTTTTCTTTTTAATAAACATCATGAATGTTGTCAATAATATTAATACTGTATAGTTTTATATCCTATCACTCAAGGTAACAACGATATGATTTCCTCTTGGTACATCTTTATAACGTCACTCGGACGTAGCGTCAATATCCCTTCGCTAGCGCTATGACCAAGTTCAACTATCTATAATCGCTTATTTTTCTTAGAATAGATTATTGTTAGGTTAAACTTCATGCCAAGTTTGAACTCAATCGGTAAACCGTTCTCCAGATACAAATTATTTTGTAAAAAACACATACTGACTGACATACGTAAGCACCATGTTTCCATTGTGAAATATGTTTGTCTCGATCCCATGAACAAATCGACAAAAAGAAGAAAATAGAGTCTTGGACACCCTGTGTAGATTATTTGCTAGTTTTGAGTTTCTGCATAACAAGGTAACGTTTGGTAGAATGGTTGCGAGACAATTTTTATAATAGGGAATCTATCATTTGTATTCTAACAGAAATATGAGTTCTTTGTGGTTACAGCATGATTATTCCCTCAAAGTAAATGTAGTATAATATTGTATAAATTATTTAAACCAGTAAGACACAGTTTGCACAGGTTCAGTACATTTAGCATATTAACAAATCCACTTACTTTGAGATACCGAATCCGACTCGTGAATCGACCACCGGCGTCATCTTGGTCCTCTTCGGCAACTGCAAAGGCTCCACGTCAACACCTTTAGAAGGAATAACAGGAATAGGTTCAGAGGATTTATAAGGATTACCGGACAGAGTGATGTTATTACCGCGTAAAGGTTTGTGCGAATCTATAGTTTCTATGAGCTGTATGGGAGACGCGGAATTATCCGAAGTCTCGACCAGATTGACGATCTCAGAGACGGGCCTGACTTGAGGAGTCGGCCGTCCGTGGATCGTACTGATGGACTGGATGGACTGTATGGGTTGTAAGGAAGGTATATTACCTGGAGGGTGTAAAGGTTCTGTGTTGACTACGACCAGAGCTGACGATTGCGCAGGCGGTGGCTGGAGGTATACCACTTCCGGGATCGCTGAAATAACAACAGGTCAGGTTAGACAAATTAATAAAACCTCAGCCTACAGTCATATTCTCATCAATTTATAACCAACCCTTATACAGAATGTTCTTTATATACTAGAAAAATGGCAGCCATTTAAAATTTCATTACAGGTTTAGATTTAGAACCCTCCGATGATGGTAACTTGGTTTCCAAAATGTACATCAGGGAACTAGAATAACTATATCGATAATTTTTTTCCAGGTTATTTGCGTAAAGTTATTTACCGAACTTGAGGTTAGGGCTTCAGGTTTCAAATTAGAACAGTTTTTGCTAAACAAAAGGATTTGCAAATGAACATTTGTGCGACACTTTGAAAACCATTAAAATGATCATAAACTCTCTGAAAATTGATAACAAGTGATGAATTGTAGGGTTTTTTACTTTATGATTTGGAAACTAAATGCTGTTTAATGAATTGGAAGAATTCCAGATCACTGACAAGACCAAATGAGATCAAGTAATTAAATACATCCTATTTTTGGTTCTCTAGCTATTAAGTGTTTAAAATGAACAAATGTAAATAAAATTTACAAGCAAAAAAATTAAAAATGTGTCCATCTTTATTGCTTAATATCCAGAGAATCCAAAACAGATAAAATTGATTACTTCATCTCATATTTAATAATGTTTTAAGTTCTACAAAATGTAAAAGTTACAATTTATCATAAACTGTGAAATGTGTTCAAAGAAATATATAGGCCAAACCAAAAGAACCATGAAGACGCAAGCTAAAGAACACTTTTCTCACATAAAATATAACAGGTCTGATAAATCTATTATAGCTAAGCATTGTTTAAATGAAAACCATGATTGAAAAATAGAAAACTATGTATTGTATTGTTGAAAAATGTAACTAAACTTAACACAGTAGAAACTCTTGGGAAATTTTTTATATTAACAAATACCGTTTAACAACATTGTAAATAATAAATGAGGACCTGTACAAAATTCTAAATTAATGTGAAAAAATTAATTGTTAGGTTTTTTTTGTATTAGGGATAGAGGAGTCCAAAGGCTGGAATCATTCACCTTTGAATCAAGGCTAGTTTGGGACTGCTTCAAAGAAGTGAATAAAATTGCTAGACTCAATGAAGGTAACTCCATCATGGTCTTATGGTCTATGATACTTGCTATGTGCAATTCACACTGCCAGGCTATATAACTTAATGAAAACAAACAACACGTGGTTTGGAAGTTGACTTGGCTCCTGGAGAGGAAGAAACAGGGTGGCTAGTGATATGATCTTTTGGAATACTTTGACTAAATCAACCTTTCCCTGACCAATCTTAGAAAAACCACAAACAAAACCGTCCAAATTTTATTTTTGTGAATCGGTCAAATTATATTGGTGAGCAAATCAATTTTTAGGGAATTAATTAAATATTTAATTAAACATGGTAATATTATAACAGTTCAGTATTTAATACTATCAATGTTACTATACCAACCCCCAGCAGTTGCAAATTACACATTTATGATTACTGTGCACTGATTTAAACAATGAATTACTCAAATTATATTTTATTGTATTATAACAAAAGAAGTAACTAACTGGTTTTTGTAATCCAACTAATGGTACAGATTTGCATTGAACATTTAATTTGATACAAAGATACCCAAATTTGAAAACATTTAAAAATAAAACTAACATTTTTAGAAACCGCAAATTAAAGAAAGGTTTCAAGGCCATAACACAGCAAGGGAATTGGAACAAGCTGCCACAATCACTCGTGTAACTTGTCGATAATTGTTTTTACGTATCGGAATACGTAGTTTTCTTATTGTTTAATAATTTAGAAGTTCATCTATCTTTAATTTGTATTTTCTCAATTAAAAATTGTATTAATCTATGATTTTAAATAGGCATTTTCCTTAAAAATCTTATTTTTCCCTGACCTTAACCAAAATTCCCTGACTTTTTCAGAAAAGTTAAATTCCCTGGCTTTTCCAGGTTTTCCCTGTCGCTATCCACCCTGAAGAAAGAAAGGAGAGTGAGCATTCATTGGTATGAACATTTTGTTATAATTACTTGTTCGGACATTTGCCATCATTTGTGTGTTAAATAATCAAACACTCGGTATGAACATAGCGGCTATGTTTACAAAAAATCGCTTCCCAGGCGTATGCTTGCGATACATAGCGGGTACAGTCAGCATCGGCAATGTCAGTGTGAATTATTCCTTAGGTGGGGTGAGAGAGTTAACAGTGTTGCTACAGTGGAACCCCCTCTACCGACTTTAATGGAACTATATCCGGAGATTACATTTTTCCACATTTTCAACCTACTTTTTGTGTGTAAAACGTTAAAATATACATAGTGTGGAAAAGAAATATGTAGTTTGTTTATTTCCCGGTTTCATTCTGAGGAGGGAGAAAATAGGCGGCCTGATATCAAAGGAAAGGGGGACATCTAACATATTGAATTCAAAGTTTGACATTGGCACATTTTTTTTTAAATCCACTACGTAATTTCTAATAGATGTTTAAGCTGTAGAAAAAGGTTTCAGTTTTGATTAAAAACAAAAAATTAAATATTGTAGGACTATTATTCTTGGATTTCCGGAGGCGTTACAGATAACCTGGGTTTCGGTTGACCCGAGTTCGGTTAACCGGGGATTTACAGTACTCTTAAAAAGATGCCTGGCCAAGTAGGTTATTGAAGCAGAGGATCGCCTAGAAAGAGTTGGGGCCAAAAAGTCCTTCATTGGCCCACATCCTTTCTGTGGGAGGCAAAAGAGCCACCTAAGAAGTGTTGTTGAAATCCGGACGGAGAAAAGTTGGTCCGCGCATTGGAATGATGCTCCTGGGTATAGGCAGGTTAAAATGTTCATCTGCTTCTCTAAGTAGAAAGCTCAAAAGCTTCTACTGATGGGCAGACACAATCTGAGACGGATTGTAGGAATCCTTACTGGTCACTGCCCGGCCAAGTATCACCTCAAAAAATTTGGCTGGTTACGGATGCTTCCTGTCGATTCTGCTCCCTCCCCTGCGAGGCTCTCGTGTGTAGGAGATTCATGGTACTAGGAAGTGTTTTTGTTTGGCTAGGGACACACTATCTGAGAGATCGCCAGGCCAGGCTTTAGCCGGAACCGGGCCTGAGTGGATCAGATTGTGTTGACAGAACACACTATCCGAGCGAATGCCCGGAGTCGATCAGTGAACAGTTGTTTAGCTCAGTTGTGCTTCGACAATGCAAGTGTCAATAAGTAAGAAATTGGCTGTGCTGTGCCGCAGACAAAAGAAGAAGAGGAACAGACGTTTTTGGGTCCATCCAATTATTGAAAAGAGGTTTTTGGGAGCTTTTTACACTTTGTTCTTCGAGTTAAGATCAGATGACACAAAATTTTTCAACTATTTTCGGATATCTGTGCCAACATTTGACGAACTCTTGGCCAAGACCAAACAAAACTTGCAACTACAAGACACAACATTTAGGAACTGTATTAAGTCAATGGCTCCGTTCTATTTCCGGGTCCCGGGTGATGGACCGTCTAGTGTGTTCTTTGTCATAAGACACAATGCTTCCCTACTTGGTTCCAAGACTCGGACGGGCTAACTCTCGGCCGAGCGAGTAAAGAATACCCAGGTGTGCTGCTGAGCGCTTCCGAGACCCGGTCGGGCAAACTGCCGTCCAGACGTAGTGTGTTCTACCTCATGCCTCCCTATGTATCACCAATCGGGCAAGGTTCCGGCTAAAGCCCAGCCGGGCGATCTCCCGGATAGTGTGTTCCTGGCATTCGCCTGTAAGAGGTAGGTCCGTAATGTTGATCCCAAGATCCTCCTTGGTTTCATAAGAGACCTGGGAGGTATCTGGGATGATCAATAAAAGGAACATCTTACCACAATAAATCCTAGTGGGTCGCAGTCGAGGGGAGGCCTTAAAAAAAAAGTCCTGCATTCAAATTACATCATACTATTTACTAGAAAGACTGAACAAATAAATAGTCTAAGTATTTACGGAATCAGTGTTTGTTATAATTACAGCTTACCTAGGTTGTTGACATGATGGTGCGGTGCTCGCTGATACCCCGTCTGGTTACGGAAGTTATTAACAGCGGTACGCAAGTACCTATTTGGTATCAACGTCTCCGGGGATACACCTTGCTCCTTGCAATCAGGACATTGATGGTTCTCGGACTCCAGCAATATCGTACGAATACCTGCACAAGCAATAAATATATGTGTGTAATTACTGCAATGAAAACTGCTTCAATTCGTCAAAATTAAAAAATTTATAGCTACCAGCACCAGCAGACTCTACAGGATTTACTTGATGAGTCGTGTTTTTATCGTATTTTATAAAAATAAGAATTTAGTAGCTGCTCGCCCGTGCTTCGCTACGGTAACGACTTTTGAACATTAACCCTCCGAGTGTTGCAAGGCTCGGGTATGACGCTTTTAAAAAGCGTCTGCAACACATTACATCACTTTTTTCCCTAATCAGTTAATCTTTTAAGCTTGGGGGTCAATTGTAACGCTAGGCCTTCGCTTGTACTTTAGTCCTCTTGAACTCCGGAGCTGTCAGGTTGGCTTCCGAGCTGAAAAGGTGGCGCGAAGGTCAGCAGGAAAAGAAAATCTTTCTTTTTACTTACAGTCATTTATTTTAGTTTGCAGGATAATTCAAACATTATTTTATTTATACTCAAATCCTACTGACTCTTCCAATTTACACGATATATAATTGCCGTACAAGAGTACAGAGAGGAACCAACCACACACGCGGTCTGGTCGGCAAGCCTTGGTACATTTGTCACAAGCCCATGTTAACCGGTTCTCCTAAACTAAGAAATAGTTCCTATGAAACCCACTTAAACCCGGCATAAATTTTTTAATGACAATTATTTTTTTTAAATATAAAATAGGGTCTACAGTGATATTTTTGATGTTTTCATTTTTCTGTAAATTTTTCATATGAGAATATTTTGTATTATTTAACAAACTTAAATGGAAAAAATGACAAATTTTATATTTTTGTGTTGTATCAGAATGTTTGGGCTTCAAATTGGTGCATTTGTCATGAGCCCACATCAATTAATTGGTTCTCCCAAACTAAGGAATAGTTCCTACAAAAAAGTTCGCTCTTTTAACCTTTTGAGTACTACGAACGTACGGGGTCGCTTGCCGCTAAACCTCCGGAACGGACTATGCATGTTCGGGTAAGTTTTGTAGTTTTCTGTTCAAAGTACTTCGTACATATCCATTCCTTTCTAAATTAATACTAGTAACGCCATCTGTTATTTTTTTTTTTAAAGAGACTGAATTTCGAAAAGAAAATGTAACAGGCAATTGTTTACAAAAATCCACGACTTCCATGCATGCAATTTAGTTCGTCTCTATAGTTAACCTTGTTTGTGACTATATTTTGATTCCGTTTACACATCTAATGGCTGATTTAATTCGCTTTTTAATTAATAATAATGATCTTGAAATGTTCTTTGCAAATGCTGAATCGGACATTGAAGATGGACTGGTATGTCATCTTCTTTTTCAGGGGTATTTTTGTATGTGTGTTCAATCTGTATACAAGATAAATAAAAGTGAATAATAGATATAATGTACAGAAAAGAAAATGAGAAAATTAGAAAAAATTTCAGGCTGTAGGCCTAGCTTGGAATTCTAAAATCTAGTACTTAAAAGGTTAATACTGGTACAGTGATATTTTATGAGTTTTAATGAAAAGTTGGGTAATTTTGTTGAAAATAGGCTTGCACGTGGCTTACAAATGGCTGAACAACCAATCTTATTATCAACTCCTATAAGAGCGTGTGTACGTATGAGCAAAAGTGGAGTAACATTTAAAAAATAAATAAATATTCGTTTAACTTAATAATATAACAACTGATTTCACCCATCATCTGTAATATGCAAACAAAACCTAGCGTAGATTATACTTTGGGGTTATGCTTACAACTTCAATCAATAATATAGCCTATAATATTAATAACTTCTAAATCATTTGATCTATCAATATGAAATAAAAGGCAATTAAAAGATAATATTTGTATCATTTTTTAAATATATATAATAATTTACATAAAAACAAATATTCCTACAGTTTTATAGTCCTTATAATTGTACACATTTGCCGAGTTAAAAATCCCCCTCTGCATAGTTAGGTAGACCTAGATAATGTTTGTTGTTTAAATGATGTATTTCTGATGTGTATCTAATTAATCCGCCTGTGATTTTACTAGCAAGATACATCACAGACAATATAACCACACAGTATAATCAGACTTACATTCATCACAGAAGGAAGTGCCGCAACAAGGCACCATAACAGTGTCAGTGAGCAGATCATGGCAGATAGAACAGACCAAGTCTTCAGGGATATTGGGCTTCTCCGCCTGCATACCTTCGGGTGCTGAGGGCTTCTTGCCTTCAAGATAAGCTTGGCTGTAAACACACAGTTATAACAGTTTTAGTGAAGGAAATAAAGAATAATAACACTTAATATATCAATGTCTCTACAGAATTTTGGTAATTCATTCCTCAACTTCCCTGACCAACTCGCGGCACATTTTGAAATTACTTTTTCCTCCAGCTGCTACTTTGAGGGGTCTTTTCTGCTTCATTAATAAAATAGAAAGAAAAGCAACATCCGCCGGTTGGAAAAATGTCCATATACAGGTAAGGTGAAACGTTATATTCGATGGTTTTTATATGGGCACTTTTCCACCCGCTAAATCATAACTATGTTAGTAAACACAACTGTTGAAACAACAATGCATCAATGAACTTCCGTGTCTGTGTATTTTCTTGGCAAAACCTCAATTGTTTTTTGTAAATATGAATGTCCATATTTTAATAAAGTTTGTTGCGTAGTAAAATGCAAATCTATAGCTGGATGAGAATGTTATGTGTACTCTGGAAAGCAACAAGCCCAAACAACGATGGGTTAAAACAACGTATGCTCCACCATTATCTAATATTGTAAAAAAATCGCTAGAAAAATATGCAAATTTAAATGCAGCTTTGTCAGCCGAGAATAATCTTTGTAAAATGTTATTAAATCCTAAAGATAAAATTCAAGACCAGAACAATTCCGAAATGTGTCCGAAGAAATACATAGCACAAGAAGTGTGGAGACAAGAACTAAACAAAATTTTTCTCATTTAAAATAGGCTACAATAGGCCAGATAAATCTGCTACCAGCATTGTTTAGATGAATACCATAATTTTACAACAGAAAACTCTGTACTATTTAAAAATGTAACTAACAGGGTTCATACAGGTTTTTCAAAAAGAATTTCCAGGACATTTCCAGTACAAGATCTTGATTTTCCAGGACACTTAAACCACACAATTCTACGGTAAGAAGTATTTGTTTTAGATACAGCTCTTGAACGAAAAATACATGTCATAAAAAGTGATGAGATAAAAATCAAACAATTTTTTTTTTAATGTCCCCAACCAAAATAAGCCGGATGAGAACAAAACCATTTTTTAAAAAAATAGTAAATAACACTGATTTTGGAACTTAAGAAAATTATTTTACAGAATTGTCAAGGGGGATGCGGAATACTACCCCCCGGAAAACTACCCCCCCAGGTGAAACGTGACGTAACGAAATGTGCCAACTAACCAATATGGGAGCCGTGTCCGCGACTGGAATACTACCCCCCCTAGCAAAAGCGGTTCGCCGGAATACTACCCTCCGGAAAACTACCCCCCCAAGCAGGTTCCTACAATTATACTGTTATCGGCAACATACTGTGACTAAACAGTTTAGGTTAGTCCTCTAGTTTTTTTTTATTCTAATTATATAGAAAAACTTGAGTGTGCGTGACTGGAAAACTGCTCCCCCGATCTCTGACGTCAAGATGACGTAGGAACCTGCTTGGGGGGGTAGTTTTCCGGGGGGTAGTATTCCGGCGACCCTTGTCAAGGACTGATGTTACTGATGAACTGTAAATTATATTTTAAATAATTGCATAATTGAAATACGTGAAGTGAGAGTTAACTAAAGAATATATGAAATTAAGTCATTGAAACATTGTTTCCTGGATGGAGTTTGGCCAATTGTATAAATATATTTTGATCGAAAACAATTTACATTATTGAATTGCTAAACAAAAGAGGAAATTTGTGTAATCTTTAGGTTGTCAACTAACATGTTGAGATAACCTAAACATTACAAAATAGACACCTGGTTGTGATCAACAACAGAATCTAATTAAGTTAATTTGTCAATAATTGTCTCAAATGTTGATTGTTTCTTTTATAGAAAAACTTGAACAACTTGTAATATTTTGAAAAACCAGCTTCTTTGATTCTATTGTACGCCCAATCATCTTCCCATATATGTTTAAAATTTAACGGTAAGACTTTTTCCATTGGTGGAGAAAGTCTAACTATTAAATTTCAAAATTACTATAGTATGAATTTTCAACAACCTGCATTCTCTCATCTTAAATTGTTATTAGGTTTGAATGGTCAAAACTAGTTACATGTACGCATGGTATACATACTCAGATCAGTAAATAAAATTTAGAAATGAAATCAGTATTTTGGAATAGGGGGCAAAATTCCAGGGCAGAAACCTAATTTTAACCTTTTCGCTGCGTAAATCGACTACAGTCGATTTGAGATTTTTACCGTTCACTGTGTAAATCGACTTCAGTCCACAACGTTATAAAAACTTTTCCTTTGGCTGCGTAAGTCGATTATAGTCCCAACTGAACAGAAATTACGTTATTTAGCCTCAAGTAGGTGCTGCTCCCTGTTTCTAAGCCAGTGAAACTTTGTGGTATCAAGTGTTTTTGTTGACATTTGACGTTCCAACCGGGTGTTTAGTGAAGGTTATATTGTGGTTGTAATGATTTCCATTGCTTTTATGTGTGTGTTTATGATAATATTTAATTATATTTCTAGTATATATTGCACGTGGATATTTGTTTTACATAATTAAAGTTCTGAAGTGATTTAGTGTTGGCTTAAGAGGCCTATTTTCTTATAATGTAAGTACTGAAGGTGATTAATTCTAATCTACTTTATAATGAATGAATATTTAAAATAAAACAAATACTCTTTTTAAACATTTTAAAGTATTCACAATAACAAAATTATTATTACAATATTCCATTATAGAAACAAAATTTATTGACATTATTTCAACTTCAAGAAAGTGTAATTTCTGTGTGTTAGCTAGGCTAGAATTATATGTTACTGTATCTTTGCTACTTATTACACAATTAATTATTAATTTATGCTTATAAACGTTATCTTATACATGTTTTAATATTAAACTGTTGTAGATTTAATATTTCCATTGTTTTTTATAGTAAATATTATTTAATGTGAGTACTTAAAAATATTTAACAATTTATTAAATTTCCATGTTTTTAGGGCTTAAATCATGTTTTTCACACATACAAAATTTTTTTTAAATGAAAATAGTAGCATATATTAATGCAAGAAATAGTAATAAAGAGATATTTAAGTAAAATAAACCTTAATTAAAAAATTAAAAATTTCACTCATAATTGCAAAATATAGGGAGCTGCTTGGATTTTAATACGCAGCGAAAAGGTTAAAGGACATCACAGAAAATTCAAGGACAATTCCAGGTTTTCCAGGTTCTCCAGGACAACAGATGAAATTCCAGGTTTTCCAGGACGCGTATGAACCCTGAACTAAACTTAACACAATAGATATCTGG
>JAGFPH010000830.1:110603-144210 GCA_018207615.1 Philaenus spumarius
ACGTTGCATTAACTACAGATCCTTGCAAACTGTAAAACACAATAAGCTTTCTGTTCACTAGTCTCCATCTTTGCTACTACTAGCGCATTCTAACGGAATAAAGAGGAAACAGTGCATGTCCGCAGGGGTACCTTCAAGACCGTTTGAGTTGCTCTTTGATTTGATGTATTTTTTACAATTGTCCTTACAACCCTGATATCCATTTTGAAACACACGTATACTAAATCACATTTTCATGAATTAATAGTAACAAATGTTTTATATCGCTCAAGTAAACAATAAACTAACATTACAAGTTTACAAATCTAAGAAATCAAATTGAATTCTGTTATTACAGTAAGTGTAGGTAATATAAGATTGTCATTGGAATTAATAAATCCAGATGAGATCTTTTACGCAGAGGTTCTTTTGATTATAAAACATTGTAGAAAAAAGTCTACCAATTTCAACATTCCGAAAGGAGAGTTGAAATGGTGCAAAAGGTTTTTTTTTTTTTTGCTAAAAGGTGGACTATTCTAACGCCCATTAAATGGGAAAGCTGTAGCTAAGAAAATTCTGTTTCTGAGACCCCATTTGTCCTTGTAAGCGCTTTAATCTTACAATTTAACCCTCTAACTGTCAGACCACTCAAATTGAGTGGTCTCAAAGCCCTGCCGTAGTGAATTGTGTAGTTTGTGACAACTCAACTTGACTTGAATATTTCACCCACTAAAAATTATCCAATCGCAATAAATCAAAAACTGTTGGAAAGGAAATGATCTAAACTTTAATTTTTAGATTTACAAGTTTTTTCTAAAACGTATATTTACATACGTAATCATCGTTGCAGCTTTTGAGTTTTCTAAAAGCCAATGTCGGTCAAATTTTAATGCGTCGAAACTACCTTTAATTCCCGCTTCTACGTCTCTCCTTACAGCCCGCCCGTTATTTTTTCTGAGTTATATCTGTATACTGAAGGATTCATCACACTTTTACCTATCTGAAACTGCCATCCAATCCAAAATCGGACAAATAGTTCCAAAGATATGGAATTGTCTGTAAACCTTTGCAATTGAGCAGATTTCAACCAATAAAACAACACATTTTGCGTTTGTCGTATCTTTTATAATTCGAATTATTTCAATAGACTTTTTGATATCTATTTATAGACCTAAGTTCAATCTTTCATTTGGTGTAAAGCAAACTATATTTGACTTTTTAGATGTTATTCAAACAGCAGTTGAAAGTTCATATTTGCACAGAATTCATACTACCGCTCGAATTTGCAAAACAAGGCTGTTTCCATTGTCTTTAACGGTCATATTTTGAATTTCCTTTGTCCGCACGAGATTTTATTTGTTTCATCTTACTTTTGTAATTCAATTGACTTTTAAGTAAAACACTTTTATTATAAGGTAATATACAAGTATACAGTTCAATTCTTTGATTTATTCTCTACACTTTGTTATAATAATATTTCATTTTTGGGCAAAGCATATATTAGTAAATTACGTTTCAAATTAGGCGGTTTTGTTAGCAATCGTGTATTTTTAACCCTTAACGGGCGGCTAGCGCCTTTATACGCGGCACGACCCATTCTCTAAACGAGGTTAACGCCTTTAGACGCAAAAGCACAAAAACATGCTTAGATGATCCCATAGTTCACGAAACTTAAAATAGAGTACAGATTGATGTTCTTTGAGTATGTTTAGACCAAATAAAAAATATAAGCAGAGTCTGTGACTTCTTATCGCTCTGTGTTCCGTCGCCAAAGCAAATTAATCTACTATCGCTTGTGTTCTGAGCGCGGCTTACGCCTATAGACGCAAACTGTTTCATTCAGCTGTTTGTTGTATTTTTACTGTGAGTTTAATGATATTTATTCCAAAGTTTTACTGAAAATGAATATGAGTGTGACTCTAATGTGTAATATTGATGAAACAACAATCAATTTAGTAAATGTTTATTTTTAGGCAACAAGAATTACTACATTCCTTCTTTATGTTTTTCGATTTCTGTAGCCTATATAAAATGTATTCTTGTGTGCAATCTCTTTGTAAGATATGTTTATTATTATTTATTTAGTTTTCTTTTTATATGTAAGAATTTAGTACGATAATTATTTTATTTTTTGACTAGTAAAAGTATTCCTTGTATGTATTTTGTTTTTGAAGAGGCTTATTGTAAATTTTGCAAAGTTTGGTTTTACTTTTTTAATTTGTAAAAAATATTTTTTTAAAGTTTAAAATTAGTTGGATATTTTGTATGTGTACTATTTAACCCTGAGAATCTAAATTTAAAAAGAACATTGAGAACATATTTTCCCATGTTTTAGCTTAGCGCTTTGAGGGTTAACATAAAAACTGGTGTTTTCAAAATAAGAAATTTGAAAACGATAAATGTTTTTATACAGTTTTATTAAGAACTAAATTACGAAACTTTTTTACATTTACGAAAAAATTACAAAAAATGTTTACTACTTGTTATGTAGGCCTAAAGTTGAACTTTTTCCTTTCGTTACTGAACATTTTTTGCTTCTTGAGCTAATAACTTTTACAATTTTACATCAATAAATTTTTAAATTTCATATATGGATTTTTTTAACCTTTCTCTGCAAAAAAGGTACAGAACACTTTTGGATTGGTATACAATTACTATATTTGGCGAATTTTTGAAAATATGCTTGCACACGCACTGAAATGACTTGGTGTTGCAAAACATTAACATTGACAGTTGTAGGGTTAAGGGGGAAAATGCCAAAAATTTAAATCATACAGTAGAACCCCGACGATCATCCGAGGTAATTGGGACCAGGCAGACCTCGAATAATCAAAAACTCGGATAATACGGTTGGCCGTGAGAAAACCATTGAGGTGCGAGTTTCCGTGTAATTTACATCGTTATAGGCTGATTTGGAGCCATACTTACTTCCAAATCTAGTTTATTTGGCTTTAAATAATATAGTTTTAAATAAACAAAGAAGGTTTAATAATGTAGGTACTCAAACGAAAGAAATTGGATACTGTAATAAAAACCACAAAAATAATGCCTCTGAAGTTTTTTCATGCTCGCTTTTTTCCACTGATTGTCTAACCTCTTCTTTATTTGAACACCGTTGAGATACCCATTTTTCAATTTCCGATCTATTTCGTCTCCAATCCCCGACAGTCACTTCCCCAACACCTACATCACTTGCCATTTTTCTTATTGAATCACCTCCATCTAATCGTTTAATTGCTTCCCATTTTTGATTTAAAGATAAAACAACACGCTTTCCACTCGTAGTGACACTCTCATTCACAAAGTTTAACACTGACTAAAAACAAAAGAACAAAATATAGTAGCAGGGGAAAGAAACAACTCGTAGGAAAGGATGGTGAGTCACAAATACGATGCCACGAGGAGGGGAGTGTAAACAGGCCCAAGACCGCTTCGTCGTTCACTATACTCCCCGTCCGCTAAAGGTCACCATACTATTGTGTTGGGTAAGAAGGGGAAACGTTTTCAGGATGTACAAGGCAAACCACAGTTTTGTTTTCTTTCTGTTCAATCTAACACAAAAGTGTTTATTATAAATTCACTTATTAAGAAAACTTCTCAAGCTATGAATTCTTTATCGAAATCAATTCAGTTAACTTACATTTATTTGTAAGTTAACAGAATAAAATTTATTTTGATAAGTTTTTTTTTTAAATTTACTTTGGTTAATACGGAAACTTGAATAACCGGAGTTCTACTATTCTTCAAACTTGGCAGAAAGGTTATTTACAACATAAGAATGAAGATAACCAAATTCATGCCCTTCCAAACCCCCTCCCCCAAGAGGGTTTAAAGGGAAAATTTTGGTTTTAAAACAGAAAAATCGGAATAAAAAAAATGAATATTTAATTTTTATAAAAATTTCTGAAATTGTAGTTTTGGCAAGACCTTTATTTGAGACCTAGAGAGCCTTTTTCGTGACCATTGGAGGGGAGCGAGTGTAGTTATGAGGGTTAAAATGCAAAAACATTTGTTTTCCATTTAACCCACCCCCCCCCCCTTGAAGGGCGTGATTTTTTACTCCATTCTTATGGTTAAAAGAGTCTTTTTGCCAAATTTCCAGTTCCTACATGACTTTTAATTTTTTTCTTTTTTCTTATTTTTTCAGTATTACGGTTCCTAAAGCGCTCACAAGGTTATATGGGGTCTTGAAAAAACGTATGAAAAAACTTCCGGAGAGTGGAAACTGGTAAACTTTTCTGCAACGCTTACGATCTAAAGAACCTCTGGACAAAAGAAAGCAGTTTACAGACTGAAGTCACAGAGAATTCAACACACAACTTACCCGGTGAAAGTAGATGAAAATACTGTTAGATTAGGCATGGGGGAGAGGGAAGAAAGATCTGGGCAATGGCAATGGTTGTAGAAGTGAAAGTCAGATCTTTCCTAAACCAATCCCCATTCCAAACTTAACAGTATTTTCACCAGGCTAGTTGTGTGTTGAATTCTCTGTACCTTTTGACTGTAAGCTGCCTTCGATAATGCCGTACTTGGCAAAATCATGGTCAGCACGGCTTGTTAAAGTAATCGTGAACGTACAAAAAAAAGTTTGATTTTAATGGAACATGCAGTCATTAGTATAAAGTTACTAGGGAAGCCCCCTGCGTGCTCCGCACGCCAACCTCGATGTAATTTTCTATACATATATAAGTTATGTTTTTTTTTTATAATAAAGGTGTAGGATTAATAATAACCTCAAAGCTAGAATGGTAAATAATGTTAAATGTCCAAATCAAATTATTTCGGATATTTCATAACGGCAGTTATAATAAAGGTTAAAAGAACCAGTAAGGATCAGGTCTATACTAAAACAAAAACCTAACCTAAAAAGTTAGAAATACAAATAACTGTTTCAAAATTAGAAATCAGCTGTTGTGAAAATATTAGAGCAAACAGCTGATTATTATACCAACACTAAACATGTTTATTATTATTTATTATGGTGCTCCCGTTGTCGTAAAATATTTAGTATAGTGTGTCTGTGTTATTTTTACGTTAACAGATGGCATTGTATATAAAACCCTAACCTAAAAAGTTGGAAATAAAAATAATTGTTTTAAATTTTGAGATCAGCTGTTAATGGAAATATTAGAGCAAACAGCTGATTACTGTACCAACAGTAAACATATTGAATTATTATTTAGTACTGTATATTAATAAATTAATTAGTACAGTTTGTGTTATTTTTATGTCAAACAGATGGCGCTGTTTAAAAAAAAGTATATAAAAACACTTGTGTATTTGAATACAACTTAGTGTCAAAATTTTAAAGCAATCGGTGAAGAACTTTCGCAGATTTAAACGTTTCAACAAACTAACATTTACCTTTATATAGATTTAAAATAGGGATGGGTCGATTCTCAAATTTATCGATTCCGATACCGATTCCAGGAAATTGATTCCGATTCCCGTAATTGTAAAGGGAATTAAACATTGTTATTTAATTTTAACTGCATGGTTTTTTGATTTTACCGTTCCCCAGCTTATTTTAAAATAAGAATAAACATCAGTTTTATGTAAACAGCTGATTGATTTGGTCAATGAAAATATAACAGAAAAAACAAACAAGTTTAGTTTTTTATAAAAAGATGTTTTGATTAAAAATATGTTGCTGTTTCGGTGTAGTATAATGATAAATATCGTACGTAACACGTCCGGTAAGTTTTTCCGTGCTTGCACATACAAATCCCACACTCGACTGCGCCTCACCCAGGAACTATCATGCTCGCACGGAAAAATCTTATTTACCGGGCTTGTAACGTAATATACTATTAAAGAGTAGGGGTTTAACTATTTAAGGATAACTTAAGAACAGAAAAAAAATATAAAATAAATATGGTAAAATAATATTAGTAGGGAAAATGCCAATCATTCTTAATTTGATGTAAGAAGACATTTTCCCCAGTAAAATGTTTAGGCAATTGTTATTTGTACACAAGAAATCAAGTCAGGTAGGTCAAGGTCAACCACTAATGGTTTCGTTTCTCATCGTGTGTATTGGATCCATTTCTTATCATGTCTATTTATAGAATTAGGATGTCTACTGTGACGAAAACTAACACATTTTATAGATGTGTTAACTATGGTAACGAAAGTTTTAAGTAATAATGTTATTTGTTTTAAGTCGGGTAAAACATTTTGCACATTTTTGGGACTTACGTTACCCGTGATTTGTGATTTTTATAGGAGTCCCGACGGAGTGCCTTTGTTTTATTCATTCCCGAAAATAGCTATACATTTAATTTCCACTTTTTTCAAATTTTACAAATATCATCTAAATTACATTTTTGCGGACCTTAGCCGTTGTAATTTAAATTAAGGTTTACGCCGGCGTTTTCTAAAATTAGCGCTAATAATATTCGGCGATGTATTTTTTTGATGACATTCATCATTTTATTTTAAATAATATTTCGCCAATGGTAGTTCGTGTTCATAAAATTGGCACAAATTGTACTCAGGCATCGATTTTTTGCGGGCATTCACTGTGGTACTTAAATTATGTTTTAACGCTATTGTATTTAAAAATACAATAAATTCTATTATTGTTGTTATTAAATTGGACTAGGTTAATTGTATTTGGATAACAGTTTCTTATACAGACATTCCATTGTTCTCGGGAGTAGGTTTATTCGCGGACATACGCTGTTGTATAATTGCGATCGAATGCCGACGTTTTATAAAATTAGCGCTAATAATATTCGGATGTCACATTCTTTTGCGGACATTGGTCATTTTATTTTAAATAATATTTCACTAATGCCATAAATTTGGTACAAATTGTATTCGGGCATCGATTGTTTTTACGGACATTCACTGTATGGTACTTAAATTATGTTTTTAAACTAATATGTCATACATTTTGCCTAATTGTATTCGGGTTTCATCATCTTTCGTGAAAACTCACTGTGGTATATTAAATTACGTTTTAACGCCTATATTTCATGAAATTAATGCTAATTGTGTTCGGGCATTAATTTCTTCCCCGAACATTCCGTTTTTTGTTGATAGGTTATCGACCCATCCGTAGTTTGCAAACACACAAAGTAATTTCTACTAACGGCTAGAAGTAACGGTACGGCTACTTCGGCTACTCTATTACTTTGGTGCAGTGTAGATTCTCTGAATACTTAGTATTGGAATGAAATGGGATGTAACGACTATTATAACGAGGAAATATAAACCGGGGCCGTGGCAATCGGCGTACCAAACGTATTTGCAGTTTCACGGAATCGAGAATCGACCCATCCCTAATTTAAAATAATAATTTTGTTTGCCAAATGCTTAATAATATGAGAGGAAACAGTACATGATCACTTATAGTGTTTAGATTGACCTAGTCCAGCTAACTGAACTTACATCATACTTCCTATAATCAACAGCATCCCTCAATCATTAAATTCAAGTTTTAGATTTTACCAGAACAAACTAGTCTCACGCTTAAATATAAAACAATGGTTATTATCATAAATAACATTTATATAAATAAAAATGTAAATGTGCGTTTGTTCAAAATCGATAATCTCCGATAGTTCTTCACCGATATATTTTATACTTTTTGAAAAACAGCAGCATCCACTGAAGATAAAATCAAAGAAAAACATACTAAATACTTTACGCTAAATGGGAAACGCCATACTAAATAATAAACAAATATGTTTATTCTTGATACAGTAATCAGCTGTTTGCTTTAATATTTCCATTAACAGCTGATTTCAAACTTTGAAGCAATTATTTAATTTCCAACTTTTAGGTTAGGTTTTGATTAAAGTGTAGACCTGAATCTCGTTGCTTCTTCTAACCTTTATTATAACTGCTGTTTATAAAATATCCGAAATAATTTGATTTGGACATTTACCACCTTAGCTTTAGGGTTATTATTAATCCTACACCTTTATTATAAAACAAATAAGTTTTATTATAAAAACTCTCAAATTTTAGAATTGGTATTTAAAAATATTCCACTGATTTAATACTTCCTGAAAGTAGGCCTACTTTTTAGACTTTTAAACATCTACTGGAGATTGTATCATGAAAAAGAAACCGCTCAACCACTTTTGTTCCCGGAAGCTGGTGCGAAGGAAGACCTCTCTCAGTTTTTACATCTTCGCTGATACAATTTACCCTGATTATTTTCCGATTCCCTGATCTAATTAGTAGGGACAAGTAAAGGGAATCACCCGAGACATATCACTACGTTTATATTACAAAGTTAAACTTATCACTTTATAAATCTAATCACAATCAATTAACTTACTTTGATGGATCATAGTCAAAGGTCGACTGGGTCATCATAGCCAGAATCTTATCATCTTCGCTAGCGTCGACACTTGACAAGTCAACAGTCTACAACAGAACAATTTGTTTAACATGCCTATTCTCATAAGAACAATTTATGCAGTTGACAAATCTAAAAACTATTACAATTTCAGTACTGTTTATTTAGGCACATACTTTATATTTGCACAATGTTTAGTGGTTTTATTTGGTAGCCGTTATTTTCTTCTAAAGTATTACACACAGTTAACAGCAAAAGGCTGATTGTAAGAAATAGCCTATGTAAATGTATGTGGTTGGCCCAGTTGCAACTTACTTAACACGTCCACTGCTAAGGGCGCACATGTGAGTTCGACATTGAACACTATGAGAAGCAGCCAACCCTCGTATTGGGAGTATTTTCAATACACAATGCTTGCGTGCTTCACACGGTAACAACCGTATTTTGAGTATTTTCAATACACAATGCATTGCGTGCTTCACACACCAACCCGCATGTTGGGAGTACAGTAAGACCTCGATAATCCGTCACACTCGGGGATCCGGTGATGCCCGATTATCGAGGTCTTTTTTTAGAATGGTTTAGACAGGGAATAAACTATAAATAAACGAACATGTACTGTATATGAACACGTAAATTACACGTTGAAACTACGTAACATTAACTGCGTAGAGAGATTGCCGCTAACTAATAAATTTTAAAAGCCTAAAACAAAATCATTTTGTACATAAAATATTTATAATATAAGCTCTCTGAGCGCTAGTAACAAATATATATAAAAAAAAGGTTCCGTACTATCGTGCGAGTGACACGCTGATGTTATAATTGCGATCATAGCCCCAGGCTTCAAGATGGTGAAATATTTTTCCTATAATAACCTGATTAGTTTTTTATAAGACATATCTAGCCTTTAAAATAATTTTGAGCATGTATGAAGTGGAGTAATTACGTGTTTTATGTTGTTTCAATGTAGTTTTGCCGAAACAAGAATATAAACAGGAACAGCGTTCGGTAAGGGGGAGTATGGGCGTAGTAGGGAACAGCGGAGCAGACAAGTTGCGGCGTAGTGATGCGCGATTCTTTGATGCTCGAGATGTTTGAACAATCGAGACAATCGACTAAAACATCACGCATTCGTGTATCACTAGTTGGGTGTATTACTAAGAGAAGTAGACATAAGTCATAAGTGATTTTCAGTTTTACAGAATAAAGACTTTGTATATAGAAACTCGATTTTTTAAATTTTTATCCTAAACAGTGTTTAAAAAAATTTTTTTTTAAATTTTTATAGTGATTTTTATTTCTGGGAACTAGTAGATGGCTGAAAGCGGTTTTAAATTGAACAACTATTTACAAAATTCAATGTATCTTTTTCCAAAGACTTCAATTTGTTCAAATAATCTTCATTTTAAGTGAAATACGTTCAACAAAATACTGTCAGCAACAAAAGTGTTAAACGGTCCCTTTAACGTTTTTAAAGGACGACGAGAGCACACTGTTTTGAATCGGTTCGATTTTTAGGAAAAATTTTGATTGGAATGTTTGTTTTGGACAAGTTTATTGAGCAGTAGATTTTTAATTAATGATTTTAACGGATGCGGAGCCAACAGAGAGTGTATACCGGGCTTAAATCACTCAATAATTACAAAAACTGCTATTTTTAATGAGTGCAAATTTTCAAGATGATGGTTGCCGAACTATCGGGTCTGCCGGATTATAGAGTGCCGGATTATTGAGGTCTTACTGTATTTTCAATAAACAATGCATTAAAATACTAGTGATTATTACGTAGAAAGGTTCAAAAATGAAAAATAAAGTCATTTCTACTCATTTAGGCTAAAAAATAAAAAGTCAGCTCCTAACATAGGAAATACAAAATTTGTGTTGCAGTGTACGTGTTAAGTTAAACCATTACGAAGTACAAACTTTTCCTACCAATAATAATAATATGAAACAGTTTCTCTACAACAACTTTGTACAACCAAACGTCACTGTCTTACCTTAGCCAAACGTTGTGCACCAGGATCTTGACCTTCAAATACTCCGACAATCTGAAAACAAAACCCGAATTAGCGTTGCTAAAACTCTTGAGACATTGGTATATTTTATTTTTACAGAACACATTTTCTTTCGTATGATAAAAAATTGCACAGAGCCTTACAAGATTACGTGCCTGGGATTACACTTTCATATCTTGGTTTTCCGTTGTCATGTTAGGCCGGTCATGACAGGTTTTTTTGTACTTAGTTTTTGCTTTTTTCTGATAAAACCTTGAAGAACAATTTCAAGATGATTCTTATTAAAGACATACCTTATTTTTACGTATTTTAAACACAGGGTAATTAGTATTTTCCAAGACATCTGAAATCAATCATTACAACAGACACTATCAATCATTAACAGTGAATTATTATTACTTCGCCAAAAACCATAACAGCATCATCCACGTCTATAAAACCATTATAATAAGTTATTTATTACTTATAAAGTAGAGTCCCGCTATTCTGAAAATCCGCCTAATCCGAACAGAGTTCACAAAAAATACAGATTTTTAAAACTTAAAAACAGGAGAAATCAAAGACGTTTGTGAAAAAAACGTACATTTATTGTCATACAAAGAAGTTAAATAGAGACATACATAGATTCTAAGCTCGATGAAAACGTTTGAAACCAAATTTTAATGAAAGCTGGTTACATATCGGCTCTATTTATACAATTCTGTAGAATTTTTAATCACTGCTAAACACAAAAATTACTAATTGAGGCCTACATACACTTTCAGAAGTAAAGTCGGTGATTGTTTTTTCCCTTCCGTTGCATTGCGTTTTGGTTAAAGGAAATTGACAACTTGTTAATCCCAATGAGCCTGTTGGAACTGTCCAGTTTTGTTTCCTTCACGTTTTCCATCCGATTTGTGGGAAAGAAGCTACCACAACAAGTGTCCGGTGAAACGGATACCGGGTCCGTCAGTAAGAAGGAAGGATTAGAAACAACAGCTAGTCACTTTATCCTGCTGGTTGCGTTTTTCTCCTCTGTTTTCGTTATCTCGAAAAAAATTATTATTTCTTGATTTTTTTCAAGACGATGCGGAACTAACAGACAGGCTGCGGGATGACAAAACACACAGTTCAAACAAACCTTCACTTCCATTTTTAGAAAAAAAAAAAAAAACAAATCGGATGAATGAAACGGAAGGAAAAACAAACGACGTAAATCTACACTAAGGCGAAGTCAAGAGCATTTGCCGCGTTTAAGTGTGATATGAGTTCAGTTTGAGCGTTCACGAGTAGATCAAAGATGTATAGAGCTGACACTAACAATGTCCCCCCTACATAATTTACGCCTTAACAAGTCAATACTATAACATTTTGTATATACCTAAGTAAATTCAAACATATTTCAAAGTTAAAGAGTCCTGGTTAACAAACAAACAAAAAAACAATGAAATGTAAGATTCAGTATAGGCCTACCTACCTATATAGCCTAACCTAGAGCAGTCAAAATTAATATCTTAATAAAGTAACTTCGGGATTTTCAATGAGTAAATTAAATCACAGTAAATACACAAATGATAACAAGCTTAAGCTAAATTAAATTAAACTTACCGAATAATATAAGTAAATAAAATTTTAATCATCAAATTAGCCCATAAAAAACAGAGGCAAGTAAGAACAAAATCATTGTCTTTAACCGATGTAGATTAAGTTAGTTTTAGTGTAAATAAGATTGTAAATTAAGTAGAAGCATTGTGTATAATTTAAATTATAAATGATTACTTGTAAAATTCTAAAAGAACGTTAGTGTGTGTCGATAACCTAAAATATAATTACGTACGTAATACATTCAATTTACGGCAGAGATGAGTGCCGTTGTTTAAACTGTGAATGAAATAAAAAGGGCAGAAATCAAAACAGCTGAGTGGTGACTACAAATACGATGCTATTATATGAAAATATAAAATGGATATTTTGGACTTTATTAACAATTCAAAGTGAAATAAACATTTAATATAATTAAAAGTGATACCAAGGACATAAAATATAACGGTAATTGTAAAGTTTGTTATATTTAATAAAACATGATTACATACATACTAAACAAACAAATGAACACTGCTAACAGAAGTTATGGAGTTAAACTATAAATGGCCGTAACGATTATTAGAGCGGTAATTGTTTAAATATTATAGGTTTTTTTACAGTCCCTTCTGAATAGCCATATACTACAGTTGTATTTTGATCTGCAGTAATTAAACCAAATTAATAAGAAGAACTGAACTGATTTAAAGAGTTTTGAACATTCAATAGAAAGAAACTAAAGTTAAACACCAGAGCTATAACAAATAAACCTGTTTATAGCAGTATATAGTAGAATCTGCAGCCTAGGTAATATTCAACCAATTTTCACAAACCCATATTCCAAAGTACCAGAAATTTGATCATCTAAATTAATAGACCTTGAGAACATTTAAATTAACTTCGATTTGGCCATATGTATATAGTGAACGTTCTGAACAATAGTAAATTTAGTCTGTAAATTCTTTTGTAGTAGTTTTAAGCATAGCATTAGGTGATTGCATATTTAACTAGCCAGGTACTCTTTAACCTGAAATAGAGAGAATATAAATCAAAATTTTATATAGTCATTAGTTATATTAAGCCTATACAGCAAATAAGACACTATTGTTTCAGTGCTCTGATAAATTTGAAAATATATATTGTAAGGAAGAAGTATTTTAAACTTAATAAAATACAAATTTTGTTAACCATACAGAGTGAGTTATTGTAGAAGTTTGAAATAAATATAATAATAAGCCTCATTAATATCACATTATAATTTTGACGCCCAACTAGTGGGGCATTATAAAAATAGAGTATTACAAGTCAATACGTTCATATTATTCATGAAGTCCGCCTATTCCGAATTCCGCTAAACAGAACAGTGTTCGGTCCCAATTAGTTCGGAACAGCGAGACTCTACTGTATTCAATTAATATTATCATTTTGCTTTAAATCAACACTTTACCCACATGACTATTGAAGTATAGAGAGAAAACTTAACAGAAACATCATTAACTGGATTTAAACTTATCAATGATTAAGTATTGTTAAAGAATTTATTAATAATCCACATATATATAATCGGCTTTGTCCTTGACTGACTGACATAGTATCAATGTAGAGTGTAACTACTTAAGATAAAAATACGAAAACTTAAAGGTTTATTCTTATGGGGTCATAGATGCACACTAAGAAAGGATTTTGCTAAAATTTTATTTTAAAATGTAAAAATAGTGAAAATACTAGGGTTCACTCTGAGCCATATAACAGATAAAACAGCTGTTCCGATCAAAAGCTTAGCAACACATGTTTGTTTACATTCATTACCATAGCAACCAACTTAGCAAATTTTGAATCTGCTCATCATTCTTCACAACCAACAGCTGTTTTAGGTTATATTAACAAACTAAAAGCAAACAAAACGAACACTGCTTACTGTATTATAATTAAATTCAAACATCCGTTGTCTCATATTGTAAATAAAACAGCTGATTTTGATCAAAAACTTGACATAATTTTAGGTTAGGCCTACAATGAACCAAAACATGTTTATTTGCAACCAATTTGGCAAATTTAGAATCAGGTTAATTATTTTTCACAACAACTAACAGTATTTTTTTTTAGATTAGGTAAAAGCATTCAATAGGCTTACTCTATTATAAGTCAAAATTATGGTATTATTGTTTCCTTATTATTGTTTAGGCCTACTGTTGCATTAATGTTTCCTTATTATTGTTAATTGTTGAATTATTTATTATTGTATTGTTGTTTTTTCCTTATTATTGTTTATTGTTGTATTATTGTTGTTTCCTTATTATTGTTAATTGTTGTTTCCTTATTATTGTTTATTGTTGTTTCCTTATTATTGTTTATTGTTTCACAATATTGTTTTGCAATATTGTTTCCTTTAGTTGGTAATATAAAAGTTAGTTTCAAATATTGATTATTTAAATATTAATGGTGAAATTACAACGCATGCCGCAATTCCAATTATTGGGAATGGTCCTGTCTATATTTCAATCTCTGTCTTACATTAGCAATGTATAGGTCACCACTCAATCACAATTTCTGTGAAAATATCAGAGTATACAATAATCTGTTTGCATTTGCTTTGCTACCGGGGTTGGTCAGCGCAGCGAGCAGGGGCGGAGCACCTAGTTGTTAAATAATTGTTTGATAAGTAATACAAATTAAAAGCGTAAAATCAAAATCTACTCACAGGCTTGCCACCCACCAATTGCTGATTGGCTTCTGCTTTCTCCCTGAAACAAGAAAACCACTTGACGTTAGACCAATGAAAATATTATTAACATGAACATAGAGCATACAGAATTTTGGTAATTCATTTCCTTGATTTTTTCTCAACTCCCCTGACCAACTCATGACATCAGTTAAAAATGACTTTACTACAACATTCACAATGAATTATTTCAGTAACACAAATTCTATTGCAAACATTAATTTCTGCCTCCTCTACAGCCATACTCCTTACATCACCTTCCACGGAAGTCAAATAAAGCAGGTGTATTTCTTTATATTGCCCCAGTACAAATAGATTTAATTTAAAATAATTCGACCACGCAGCTGAGCCCCTGATTTGAGTTGAGCGAATTTCCAAAATTAAGTTCATATGATTTTAAGGTTTCAACCAACTATTTGGGAAATTGATTTACTCATGAGCATGAGGGAGCTGAATAGCTGCCTAAATGGACGAGATATATTAGTGGAATTGGTTTGCACCTAAGCCTCCAGCTTCGACTCACGCGCTGCTTCGTTACACTTGTACTGGGAAACTCGCTTTGTGAATTTCGACCTCGATCTTGCGGCCTTGGATAATGGACTGTTTTGCTTAGCTCGCAGCATAAATACTCGACCATCAGAAGATGCCGACACGGTAAAATCCCCACGTGGATTTGAACCGGGTACTTTTATGGTATTTTACGTTTTGATCGATTTTTGGGGAACCAAGCGAGCCATACGGTCATGTAAAAAAACAAAATGTGCAGAAAAATATCCTAATATAAATTTTTTTAGATGAAATCCCAAAAAATTTAATTCTAGCACGAAAAATCTAAAAAAAAAAACAAGTTACTTCCGGCCAAAAAACGTGCTTCCGGTTGTTGGATTTTTTTGGCTAACGAACTCGTCCGAGCGACTTAGACTACCAAATGTGAAACAAATCGGACTTAAAATGTAGCCGTTAGAGTGCGAACACATACATATATACAATTCTTTACCATAATCGGTGGTCATTTGCTACTCCCGACCCTAGATCTTACCATAAGGGTACTGCAACAGCTCATCTTTCCTACGGAAATTCGCTAATAAGCAATGTTTGCTAAGTGCTAGTTGTAAGTTAATTTTTTAACCTTAGTTTTTATTGCAGATAATATAAAAAAACTTCCTCAGAATATGTAGCCTAGTACTAAATACTGAAAGGAAACAGTACTTGTTCACAGCAAACAGTTGTGACACATGCAATCCGTGTGATAGAGAAATATGATGGGACAAGTAAATTCATATAATAAAGAAGCAAAGAAGGAAGGGTCTAGTAAGATAAGAGACGCAAGATCTAGTAATCAAAATTTAGTGAATTATATATATATATATATATATATATATATATATAAATAAATCAAAGACGCAAAACAAGTAAATTTTAATAACTTGAATATGTAAAGATAAAGATGCAGACTGTAATATATAAAACTAAAAAAGCAGACTTAAATTTTAATAAATAAGAAAATACATTGGTAAACAAAACTGCGTAATATACTTGTGTGAAAATTGAACATTGATAAAAATAACAGTACGTATTAAAATACATTCTAAACCAATATATTAAGGTCACATAACGAACAGTTGCAATATATTTCAAAATAATTACCAAAAGAACTATATCACATAAAAAAGAAATAATAACACAAACGTCTATACTGATATAGAACACAGACTTAATATAGATGGCAGCGCTGTTGAACGACAACGAAGAATCTCTAGAGAGGCATTGTACAGCTCCAATTTGCTTGCAAGATGGCGTAAAGGTTGTACAGTTGGCGTTGTGTAGTTTGTGAGTTCATTTGCAAATGATGGATTGGTTGTAAGGGAGAGTGACAAATTATGTTCCAACGTGAACATTAACTAACGTATTGGACATATACGCTTAGCCGTCGAAATTCATCATATAACGACATATTATATAACGACATGTGACCATGTGCTGTGAATTGCGCCTCAGAGAACTTCTTGTGAAACGCAAGTATCAATAAAAATAATTAAAAACCTAGGTACATATTAGACTTTTTGAACAGTTTTTTACAGATATTACTAATAATAAAATATAATAACTTTCCAGTCTGCTTTTAAATTTAATTTTTTTTTATTCTAAGTTGAATTGCGTTTTATTTTTTTTTATAAAATCTTAAGTTGTACGTTGCAGATCATAAAGTTATGTTTTGTATTTCATGTATTTTGAATGAATTTTCCTCTTGTAAAGATATTTTGATTATGAGTGAGTAAAAGAGTTTAGTTATTCGTCACGATGTCTTGCATTTCATTGGTTCCCACAGTTGTCCATCTACTGAGTACTTAAGCAGCTGAGAAACACACCCCGGTGAATCAAATTAGAATAAAAGTTTGTGTAAAATACGATATGCATAATTATTAAGATATGACGCATATGAGATTATTTTGCGGCAAAGGACACTTGCCACGTATGGTGCAATCTTTTAAATAAACTTTGCACTAGACGTAGGTTGGCGGAATTAAGCAATATAGTCACAAATGACGTCATGTTGCATAGATCAAATTATATGTGAAGGATTGACAGATGGTTCAAAGGTAAACAAAGTAAGTTTTTTGAGATTAAGTGTTAGTTTTTTGATTTTAAAGTAAAGTAGTTTGAACAGAGATTGTTTTTTATTGAAATTAAATAATAAAGTAAGTGTTAAGCAAAGAATAATTCACATATAATCTTTTTATTAAATTGAACAAATTTTTTTATTTTTATTTTTAAATTTTTCTCGACCCATTTTTTTCAAACAAGTTTATTTACAATTATTATTTTTTTTCTTTATTTTTTTTATAACGCCTAACGTTATACACTACATGAAATAATTTGATTACAAAAAATGGTCGATTAATCAACGGTAAAGACTGACCGGCCTAAGCATTGAACAGTTTTGTCGTTAAAATATAAATCTTGGTGAACTTTGGAAATATTAACAAAAAATTTAAAGTGCTAGTACAAACTTTTAGCATAAGGAGTATCTAAATTAGTTATGTATATAAGCGAGTTGTCTGTAAAATAGTATACTCACCAAGCTCTCTTCTGTTGTGCTGTTAGTGGAATACGAACAACGATCAGTGAGGAGTTTTTTGGTATTAAAGTGTTTTCATCCACGTAAACTGAAACAAACAATAAGATACTGTATTATTTTTTTAGCATACAGTAGAGCGTCGAAAATCCGAACTAATTGGGACCGAGGGGGTTCAGATTATCAATTTGTTTGAATTTTTGAAAACAACCAAGAAAATGCCACTTAGGCTAAAATATATGCCCTTTAATCGATTAAAGTGTGTAAGACTACTTACATATTATGATTTAGAAGAACCTGCACGTACACAGTAGGGCCAACATGATTACACTTGTAACTCTCAATTACAGTACAATACATAATTAAAAGTTGACTTGTACATTATAGTTAACACAAACGAAAAAAAAACTGTATAGTACACTCCTGTATGTACGACACACTGTTATAATGATTACACAAAGAGAAATAAATGAACTTTCTGTATGTTTATTGCTAGCGCTAAAGGAGCTTATTAGCGTGACAGTGAAAATACTGACAGCCAGTCTGCTGTGAGGGCGTGTGAGAGCAGGTATTAAGAAGTGTTTAAAAAGAGATAATAATGTCAAACTGCGATGAAGATTTTTGTGAAATTTTTAACGACGCAATAATTGAAATTTGCGAAAACGACATTTTTGCAGGGGCTGCCTCACAACACGTTCGGATTTTTGACGTTTCGGATTATTGACGTTTGGATTATCGACGCTCTACTGTATCTATTTAAATATTTAGTAAAAAGAGGTGAGCAATACTATATGAACACGTATCGCAATGGCTGGATTATATAGAAAAATTTTTAACCTCTAATTTTGAAGGATTGTCTATTTTAAACACAAACAGAGGAGAGTTATAAGGGGTGTATCTATGTCATCGTAGCTCCCAAACGGATGAACTGATTTTGATCAAGTTTTTTTTTTTTTTGAAAGATGACTTGATCGTGTGTTCTTACTTTTTTAAAAACATTAAAAACATGGATTATGCCTAATCACGCTAACCACTTACAGTAAAATGTTTATTGCGACTAATGCGTTTTAATTAAATGTTTTACTGTGATCGGTTAGCATGATTAGGCCTAACCCGTGTTTAAAAAAAAAGTGTTTTAACGTGATTTGTAATGTATTTCATGACATTGACCTAATGAAGGGTTCTATAATACAGGGTGTATCAGGAAGAAACGGAAAGAATTGCAGGACGTGTTCTACTGGTGAAAATAATAAAAAAAGTTCTTATAAACATAGGTCCGAAAACGCTTCGTTTTCCAGATATCCGCCATTTTGTTTTTTGTACAAAATAATTCATATCTAGAGAACGGTTTGACTGATTGAGTTCAAACTTGGTATGAAGTTTAACCTGACCATGATATACCTCAAGAAAAATAAACGATTAAATCCAATCATGTGTTTCAAAATGGCGGCTGTTTGAAAATTTCAAACCTAAATTACTCCAAAACCGTACATTTTAACGAAAAATGTCAAGACACCTTTTTTGTAGCCCTTTTGATTCCCTATCGGATGGTGTAACTGTCAAAACAATCGGATGAAGGATAACAGTTAAGTTATGTGTACTAATTGGTTTGTTCAACTCGGCATCATATACAAACACAGTAAATACTACAATATTGTATGGACATTTTTGTCATTACCTTTTAACTTAGCTATTATCCTTCATCCGATTGTTTTGACAGTTACACCATCCGATAGGGAATCAAAAGGGCTACAAAAAAGGTGTCTTGACATTTTTCGTTAAAATGTACGGTTTTGGAGTAATTTAGGTTTGAAATTTTCAAACAGCCGCCATTTTGAAACGCATGATTGGATTTAATCGTTTATTTTTTTTTAGGTATATCATTGACAGCTTAAACTTCATGCCAAGTTTGAACTCAATCAGTCAAACCGTTCTCTAGATATGAATTATTTGGTACAAAAAACAAAATGGCGGATATCTGGAAAACAAAGCGTTTTCGGACCTATGTTTATAGGAACTTTTTTCATTATTTTCACCAGTAGAACACGTCCTGCAATTCTTTCCGTTTCTTCCTGATACACCCTGTATATTAATAGGCAAGCACAAAACTTTTCGTCCTTTTTTCTCAGCTTGTGTGCATCGTAGGAGAAATTCGCGCATACCGTTAGAAAGGTAGTGTCCTGTAGATGAACAGAATCCCATTATAATTTACATCGGTCCTCAGGGATAAGCCCCAGTAGCCCTCAAAGTTTCAATGTTAATCTTATGGAAGGTCAATCTTAAGAAAGAAGAAGAAAGATTTCTTTTGATTTTATCAGGGGCACAAAAAACAGCTGTTCGTATGAAAAGCTTAAAACAGCTGATTTTGATCAACAGCTGATTTTGATCAACAACTGATTTGGATCAAAAACTGAATATAATTTTAGGTTAGGTAAATCAAGCAATAGCAATAGCGAAGCATTGCCGGGTCCACTAGTTTATTTAATTTTCTGAGTGATCTGAAGATGGATACATAGGTTACCCGAAACCGCAGTAATCACCAAGTCATTTTATGATTAAATATAAGACAAAATAAACGGTACCAGGAACTGGCACATATTTTCTCACAAACATATTTAAATTATTAAACAGATTCACTGTGACTTCATAGTGGGGTAGGAGAGGTGATTTATTAAAGTAGGAGATTAACCAATAAATATTATTATTATATCTAGAGAGAAAACTATTGGATCGATTTCGAACAAATTTGCACCAAACACGTCAATTAGGCCTGTATAGATGCACAAAAAGAGGTTTTGTAAAAAACTCTATGTCTAAAAAACCTTCAAAATACAGTTGTTATTATTATTAGCTAAACGAGAATTTTTAGAAAGATGCGGCTTTTTGCATATGGTAGGGTACATTAAAGGCTACAAATAAGCCAAATTTTATCAAAATCGTTAGAGCCGTTTTTTATAACAACATAATAGGTACCGGTAACTGATTTATTGCCAAAAAAGGGGTTCTTTTTCAAAAAATTTCAAAACCGTTTTTGAAACAGACATGTCAAGTAGGCCTGTATAGATGCACGAAAAAGGGTTTTGAAAAACAATCCCCTTTTTGGCCAAACCCCCCAAAAAATCAAATATTATTAATTTCCTGCTAAAAGAAAATTGAAAATTTTCTAAAATCGGGAAGTTATTGGTTTCACCCCGTTTTTCGAAAATCGAGTATTCATCAAATCTCGACGTTTTGAGGTCCTAGGAATCTTCCCTGACCACTCCCGAGAGGGTGTCATCCTGTCTGTATGTATGTATGTGTGTGTGTGTGTGTGTGTTTGTACAGTGTATGAACCGAGCAAATTTTCACGTACACACACCCCATTCCGAGCAAGCGTCGTAAAACGAGCAAGGCTCGCAACGCAACCCCTTACTTTTTTGTGTCTATCGGCTTTTCCAATGCATAAGGAGCAAGAATATTCATTTATTTTAAGTTTGCTCGTTTCGCAGGTTTTTCACATACACATTATTACACGGTTGTTTCGGATTTCTATTTCCAGGCTGCGCTGGCGTCGAGACTTAACACTGCTTACTCTTATCCTACCTTAAACAAGTCAAAGTACACACCTCATGAGCAGATTGCTCGCAATATGCAGTGAGACACGCACTTAAATAAATACAGTGTCTCGTCGGCCTTGGACTAGACATCCGGCTTTTTAGAATGTTTTTTTATCCTTTTAACTTTAGATGACTCAGTAGTATCGTATCAAACCTTTTAATGAACATGTAATATTTAGTCTACTCTCTCACTAACTTTGTTTGAAACGTTTCTATAAGATACTAAGATCGGTTTGGCAATTGTTAAGACAAGCCTCACTTTGTTTAAAATATTTTGATTCTATATCGAAAATGTAGGTATTGTGTTTTTTAAAAGATTGGCAAAGGGTATGTTTTCTAAACGTTGGGACATTCTTTATGTGTAGTAAATTGTACAAAACACATGAAGTATTTTTTTGCGAATTGGTTATTTATTTTTGTCTTTATGATATCGTATTAATAATTATTACTTATACAAAATTACTTACCGTAATCAAACTTATATTTGATATTTAAAAGTGATTCTATTAAATGGGTTTTATTATTTTGATAAATATAAAAATTAAAATACATTTGTGTCAGTACATTTGTCAGTAATGTAATTTGTAACATGGCTTAACAATTTTATAAAATTTCAAGTATATACGGCGTACGTAATACAATCACAATCGGTATTTAAAGATTAAGGTAAAAAACTTTTGTAAATATACAAAATATACACCAGGTTCCTGATTCTCACACAAAACAAGAGATATTTTTGCATGTGTTTCTTCTTATTACCATTAATATCCATAGAAAGAAATGACAATGCCGTCTGATTTTTTTGTGACATTCCCAATCTGGGTATCTCCAAGAACAATTATCAAGTTTTGTTCACCCTCATGTAATCTGATTTAAAAGTATACTTTTTTGGAAGAGGGTTTTAAAAATGAATAAAATATTGTATTGGTGTGGAAATAAAATTATTGCAAAGCGTATTATTATGAGTTCCTTTGATCTTATTGAGGTAAATAAAAAGACTAAATAGTCAAATACATTTCTTCTATACTGGTTGGTATGAAAAAAAACATAAAAGAAATTGAAAACCCCAAAACAAGGTATTACGTATTTTTGACAATACTTGTAATGCAAAATGACTTCTTAAATACACATATAAGGAAAGGTGAACATATGGTACCTAGATTTAAATTCATCCCTTCAAAATGAAGATAGCACAAACGAACTATAGTCTTACTGCTTGCTTTTGTAAATCTTTTAGTCATTAGTTTTGTTGATTTAATCAAAGTTCGATAATATAGGTGAAAAGAAAATATTCCAAATTATGCTAATTTTAGAACGTGTTCTGATCAGAACTATACCTAAGTCAAAAAACCACTGAGTTCAGTGTTTTACACGGTTCACTAATGTGATCCACAGAAGACATTGTGCTGTCAATTTTGAGTCTGTCAATAATTAGTCACCGTTGATATCTGCATAAATTATAAAGCATGCTAAACCTAATAAATTTCAATAATCAGATCATAAAAAATATATGTCTATGTATTTTCGTAGGGCAAATGAATAAAATTCTATAAGAATTTGTTTTTAAAAAAATGTTTAGTTCTTCGTAAGATGTTGCTTATAAACCTACTCTACTCTATTTCATCTATAATTTTAAGAAATTAATAATCTTAACTCATATGGTGTTTGGGAGCCAACACCTCATTTTACTGGTGTAGGCTCTAATGTGTAGTATTCACGCATTGTTATTACCAACATTTTAGTGTCATTTTCCGGTTAAGTGACAGTTTTACAAAACCTTTGGCATATGAGTTTATCTCAAACTAATTCGGTTCATTCCAATCACATTCATAGTACGATTAAAGCTGGCTGTTTTATTCTACTCGAATGATATTTGCCACTATACAATTTAATTGGTACAGATTTGTACCATTATATTTGTGTTACTAACTAAATTGTACATATGATGTTTAGCGGTCATAAAATAACAAATTTTGAGAATAATAAAGATGTAACGTCGATCAATTAATTGTATTTGATTTGAATAGATTGTGTAAATTTTGAATGATTGTGTAAACTATACAACAAATCATAAATATTAAAAAAGTTTCGGATTCTTCATAAAATTATGTATAAACCATCATGTTCATTAAAATAGTTATTATCTTAAGAACTAACTATCGAAAGTTATTTTTTAAAACATATTCAAATTCCTCATGAAATTGACCATAAATTATCAAGTTTTTATTAATATTTAGGAATAGTTGTTCATTTACCATTCAAAATAATGAAAATATTGACTAAGTAAATATGAATTTATACATTTTTTTTCGAAAATCTATAATTACAAACCGATTGCATTTACACTTTCCACATATATTCTATAAGACTATATAAAGATCGTATTAAAGTTTCATACATAATCGTTAACAATTACTTGAGTTATTAACGTTTACGGCAAAAGTTCAAATCGAAAATTTGTTTTATTTTTTAAATATTACATACGAACTCTAAAATACGTTTGGAAATATGAAAACATAATGCCTTAAAGAAAATTCAATGGTAAATTCAAATCATTTTTGATATCTAAAATATGTCAAATGGTTCATGAGTTATAAACGATTTACGGGAACCGTGTACGTTTTTTAAATCAAAATAACCAAAACGGGTTTGAACTATTGCCGTGAACGTTAATAACTCGAGTAATTGTTAATGAATCTTCATAAAACTTGGATACTTTCTTTATATAGTCTTATAGAACATATATGGAAAGTTTGAATCAAATCGGTTTGTAATTATAGGTTTTCGGAAAAAGATGATATCAAAGGATCGAAAACCGGGTACATTATCATAAAAAATCGTTAATATCTAAAGAACTATTTATCGAAAGTTATTTTTTAAATCATATTCAAATTCCTCATGAAATTTACTATGTGTTATCAAGTTTTTATTAATATTTAGGAATAATTGTACATTTACCATTCGATATAATGTAAAAATATTGACTATGTAAATATATGAATTTATAAATTTTTTCGAAAATCTATAATTACAAACCGATTTTATTCAAACTTTTCGCATATGTGTTATAATACTACATAAAGATCGTATTATTGTTTCATAAAGATTCGTTAACAATTACTTGAATTATTAACGTTCACGGCAAAAGTTCAAATCGAAAAAGTGTTTTAATTTTTAAATATTAATAATTACGACTTCTAAAATACGTTTGGAAATATGAAAACATAATACCTTATAAAGAATTAAATGGTGAATTCAAATCATACTTAATATTTAAAATCTGTCAAACGGTTCATGAGTTATAAACGATTTACGGGAACCTTGTACGTTTTTTAAATCAAAATAACAACAACGGTTTTGAACTATTGCCGTGAACGTTAATAACTCGAGTAATTGTTAATGTATCTTTATGAAATTTTAATAAGTTATTTATATAGTCTTATAGAACATATATGTAAAGTTTGAATCAAATCGGTTTGTAATTATAGGTTTCCGGGGGGGGGGGAATGATATCAAAGGATCGAAAACCGGGTACATTATCATAAAAAATCGTTAATATCTAAAGAACTCATCATCGAAAGTTATTTTTTAAATCATATTCAAATTCCTCATGAAATTTACTATGTGTTATCAAGTTTTTATTAATATTTAGGAATAACTGTACATTTACCATTCGATATAATGTAAATATTGACTATATAAATATGAATTTATAAATTTTTTGTCGAAAATCTATAATTACAAACCGATTTCATTCAAACTTTCCACATAGTATATATTATATAATACTATATTATACAATTCGTATTAAAGTTTCATAAAGATTCGATAACAATTACTTGAGTTATTAACGTTCACGGCAAAAGTTCAAATCGAAAATTTGTTTTAATTTTTAAATATTAGTTACGAATTCTAAAATACGTTTGGAAATATGAAAACATAACACCTTATAGAGAATTCAATGGTGAATTCAAATCTTTTTTAATATTTAAAATCTATCAAACGGTTCATGAGTTATAAACGATGTACTAGCCTAATTTGTATTGCTACTTTTATATATATATAAAACTATATAATATATTAAGCAAATACATGTATTTGTATATATTAGATTACGATTGTGAGTCTGGTGATGCCACGTTTTAAATATTAATTGTAGTACCTTCTGTGCTATTTGGACACTGAGATTACCATGTACTTGCAAAGGGAAAGAGAGACACACATACATACAGATGATAGCATAATTTTCAAATAAATGGTTTATTCAGTGGTAAAAATAGCATCCAAATTGGTTTACTTGTTTTCAAGATTAGTCTGAAAGTACAGTAAAACGTTTTCCGGCAGCTTTATTTTATAATATGTTGAGATAATTAAGTAGGCCTATGTTACGATATCTTTTTATAATTTAACATTTTTATTTAAACCCGTTGTTAGATATTTAAATGTAGTCTTTGTAAATTATAAATTAGTCCATTTATTGATTTATATCTGAACTTTGTACGTATCTTAATGTAGAAAATTTTAAATATTTTCAATATTAATTTAATTAGAATATATTGCATTGTAGAAATGTCAGCCTATATTCAATGTACGAAAATTCTCGTTTTAAAGTTATATCAGTTACTTACATTTATGTTAATACAAATTGTAAGTATGAATAAGTTGCATAAACTGTGCAAACATCAGTATAAATACGATGGCGGGCTTAGTATCTAATTTCCAAAATATTTCAAACAATTCAATAAATCCGACTTTCTTTTGTTAAAACTACATATAATTAGTGCTCTGGATCAGGCAATGTGTAGTGTATACCTCATTCAAATTTAAAAATTGGCTATTTATGTACAAATGAAATCTAAATGTTTTTTATTTTAAACTGTATTCTTACCCATAATCGAACACTATAAATTCCAATGTCTTAGCTATTAAATGGATCTGCCTCTCATAATTTTTTTGTATTATGTACGTATTTAAAATTTTAAAAACCATTTAAGGAGCATTATATAATATGTTTACCTTCTAGCCCTACAAAACAAATGTCTTCTTTATTCAAATGTAATTACTGTTTATAAATTAGATTTGTATTGTAATTCTTTGAATGAACCTTTTAAAATAATATTTTCAACTGCGAAAATAAAATGCAAATAAAATATAAACTGTAAAAACTGGCAAGCCCAAGTAAAAAAGATTACTTCCTATTTTAAAAGCTGGCATTTCACAATGAAAATGAACGTAACTTACATATAAACTTGTAGGGAAAATTACTACTGGGACAGATGAGCAAAAAATCGAAATGAAAGACTTTATGAAGGTCAGGGTTGAGCATGTATGAATTAGTTTCCGGTCTGACATCCTGATAAGACAACAGAATGGCGCGGAAAAACTTTCTTCCTATACGTTTACAGAACTTGTAACTGTGTATGTGACGTAGCAACAGCGATTGCTCGCAGTACATGTACAGTGTTAGTTATAAATTTGCATATAATTGAAAAAATAATGCAATAATTATGTTTAGTATAATTTATTTAGCATAAGTGATAGTTATTATTCAATAAAATTAAGGAACATAGAAAAGTTAATAGTGCATGTACACTACGCATTTGCTCGGATCCTACGCTGTACAAGTATAGGTGTGTGTGTGTGTGTGTGTGTGTGTGTGTATGTAAGTATGTGACCCACTTATAACTTTTGAACGGCTTAACCGATTGGATCCTACCAAACGGCGTTCTAAAGAGTTCCATCAAACTTAGATTTCCTGAAAATTTCAACTAATTCGGACCGGTAGGTTCTGAGAAATTTCAAAAAAACTAAGAAATAAAATTTTTTCAAATCAGATTTTTTTGGAATAACTTTTAAACGGCTTTACCGATCAATTCCAAAATCTAATCAGCTTTTAACCTTGAAAAGTGACGTCGATCGCTACCAGTCTGGTCAAAATCGGTTAATTCGTTCGTGAGATATCGTGAACGAAAGAAAATCAAAAAAAGTGTTTTTTCTCAATTTCTCCAAAATTTTTCATCTGAAAAATTTTTGTTGTTGATTCTTTCAATGGACTTAAAAAACTGCATCGATTGCCGCAAATCGCATAAAAATCGGTTGATTCATTCAAAAGTTATGGCTGTTCAAAATTTCCAAAAATAGTGTTTGTTGTAATTAAACTTAGCGGGAAGTTACATGGATCTTGGCCTTTAGGGTCAACCGTTTTCCAAATTTTTTTTATAAAAAACGGCTCTAATTATTTTGATAAAATGTGGTTCATTTGTAGCCTTTAATGTGCCCTACCATATGCAAAAAACCCCATCTTTCTAAAAATTCTCGTTTAGCTAATAATAATAATAACTGACTTTGGGTGGTTTTTGGCCATAAAGGGGGTTGTTTTTCAAAACCTTTTTTCATGCATCTATAAAGACCTAATTGACGTGTTTGGTGCAAATTTGTTCGAAATCGATCGAATAGTTTTCTCTCTAGGTAATAATAATAATATTTATTAGTTAATCTCCAACTTTAATAAAAAATCACCTCTCCTACCCCACCCTACAAGTCACAGTGAATCTGTTTAATAATTTAAAAATGTTTGTGAGAAAGTATGTGCCAGTTCCTGATACCGTTTATTGTTAGTGTCAAGAGCGTTTTCATTGGTTCGAAACATTTGCATACAAAAATACCTTCCGCTCAGTTAGGGTGTTTTTAAAACTTTATACTAACTTTTAAACGGTTTTTCGTATAAAAAAAATGTTCATTGTTGGTGTCCAAGTCACAATTATATAATATATTGAGTAATAAATTTTTAAGGTTATATATAAATAACCTGGGCCTTACTGTGATGCCAGTAGTTCGCGGACCATGAAACTGCGTGCACGTATGAAAGTTGGTTAAATCAAAGTTAATGTGTATATATTTATTTTTGTGTGTAGTGTTTTATGTTTTTGTTAAAGTTTAATGTTTGACGACCTCCACGGAGTGATATACTGATGATGGAGTTTCGACTCCGAAACGCGTCTTTGTAACAAGACAACGCATAGTCACATGACGGAACCATAAAGGTAATAAAATTTATTACTCAATATATTAAAAAAAAACACCAAGAACAAAAGTATTCAAATAAATTGTAAATACAAAATCATCATAAAATACAGGATGTACCATAATAATAATTTCTCAAAAAACAAGGAAAGGTACCCCATTTAAAGTTTTCTGTCAGATTAGTTTACAAGATACCAATGGTGGCCCATTTAAAAAAGACACCATGTATATATTCTGGTTTGTAAATTTATTTAATCGTTTAATATTAACTATGAGAGAAAAAATATCAAAGGTAAAGGATCCTGGCAAAATTTGAAAAGAACCGTGAAAAATAAGATTCATGAATAGCCTAGAAGTATCCTCAAAATTTGTTTTAGTCAAAAATTGTTTCAAAGAAAATTAAGTAACTTTGGGATTTTTAGAATATTAAATAAATAACAGTAGGCCTAAACACTTTTAATATTATAACTAATTAAAAGCTAAATTACACTAAACTCGCCATTTTTTCAAAACAAATAAATATTAGACAAACCAAAATTAACTTACAACCTAAAGTATGTAGTAAGAATATTTTCATGGTTCTTATTGTGTAAATTCATTCATGTTTAGTATAGGTAGTCACAGAAATTAATTTAAAAGCATTGCATATTTTATTAAGTAAACCAAAGGGTTAGCAATTTGAAAGAATGCTTTAACGTAATCCGAAAAGTGTTGTGTTGCGTTTTAGAAAAGAAATAGTGTCATTTTGTGCTCAGTAGACATTGGCAAATAACAAAAGATGTCGGGACTTGATTCAATCCAGCGTCAACGAAAGTGTACGTTTATGTTGCAACAATTAAGAGTAACAAAATCTTCAATTGAAACAAAGGCATTAATTCTTTGCCAAAATATATTATTTAAACCATTTTATCATCTATTGGCTTATTATTGCTATTTATTAGAAAACAACTCACCCTCATTGGTTTGAGCATTGGTAATCTGTAGATCGAAATCAGCTGTTTTGCCGATTTGTTTTTGCTGAAGTATATCCTTTTTCAAATCTTTCACTGAAATATGAAGGCCATCGAATGTGATAGTATCGAAAGTCAATGCTGACTTGAATTTGTAATGTACTGACATCTTACGATTCGCAACATGCCTTTGGTGTTTCTTCTACTCACCAGCCTGAAATTGATCAGAAAACAATAAAATAACTGAAGCATTTTTCTTCTGTAGGCTTAAAATATTGATATAATGGATGTAAAACAATTAGTTGCTAGATTTGAATTGATGTGCCAAATGTTATGTTCCCCGGATAAGTACAAAATATTTCTTTGATTGCAATTGTTTATGTTTAACAAAAACAAAATGACGGTATTACGAATAAAACATTATTGTGGTCAAAAGCTATTATAGATAGGCCTAGAGATCTTATATTTTAATGTAGGATTACTTCAAAAACGTACATACAGAGAAATGTTAAAATATAGAGCTTTATAAATGCATCTACATAAGAATTCATAACTCTTACCGCTTGCTTTTGTAAACTGAAGACCCTTTGGGTCATATGAATTTAAACTTAAAGGGTCATTCCGTATCAAATCACCCAATGAAAAATAAATTTTGAACAAATAAATATTATAGAAAGCTCTACAGAAATAAAACTTAAAAATATAGAGGTTAAATTCCAGTCATTTTTTTATATGTTTGCACTAGCCTAAACGAAAGAATCAAATCACTTAAAACATATCAAAAAGATAAACAATAAGTTGACTAAACAAAATCAATAAAAGAATTACGAAAATATAAAATAATTTTACAAAACATTTAATTTTAAAACAATTACAATGAACCCTATAAAATAACATTGAATGCTATCAAATAATAGAATTAAGCCTAAACCTTAAGTAATGTTGCCAAATTGAATATACCCTACGTAATAGTAAAAGATTATGTCATAGTAAATATTACATTTTATTGGTCGCAAATAAATAAGCCAAGCAGGATTGAGTTTTATCCTAGTGTCATTTTGATAAAACTCCAATAATTTCATACATTTGAATTTAAATCAGTTGACTGTTTATCATAACAAAATTGCACTGTTACGAATTGATGGGGTGTGTATTAAAAGATATATATTAGTTATATTCAGTATTAGAGTTAGTATGTTTAGTGTAAAGATATTACTTCTTGCATAAGACAGATGGAGGTAAACAAGGAAGGATGAGCTTGGCGGAAGTGTTTTTGAGTTGCACGTAGGAACAGTGTAGTTTGTCAACACGGAAGTTAGATGGGTTATATAAGCATAACCCTAATCTAGATTCGAGGCCAGTCTGTTAAAGTGTAAGGCCGGAAAGCTAGGCCAGTTAGCTAGGGACGTTTGGCCGGGACTTGGCCAAGTATTGTGATTGAGAAGCTAAGGGTTGGAAGCTGGACAGCAAGAGACAAGTCATCACTACGAGAAGTCTACACAAGATTGAAGGACGAAACCGGTTCTGCAATAGAACGAGATTTGAGTGAGTAACAGAATACTTAGTCTATCGATATCACATTGAGTTTGGAGTTAAAAGTTTAACGGGAAAGTTTAATTAAAGTAAATTCAGTAGCTTTGTTTACCGAGTTCTTGTTTCAGTCTGTCATACGAAAGTAGTATCTAGTAAAGGAAATGTATGTAGATCATAAGTAAAGGCTAATGTATCAAACCATATACAGGGTGTATAAAAAAACCTTTCAGGACTTTGGGATATGATTCCTCATACAAAAAGTAAGAAAAAAGTTCCTATAAACATAGGTCCGAAAACGCTTTGTTTTCAAAATATACGCCATTTTGTTTTTTGTACAAAATAATTCATATCTAGAGAACGGTTTGACTGATTGAGTTCAAACTTGGCATGAAGTTTATCCTGACAATGATATACCTCAAGAAAAATAAACGATTAAATCCAATCATGCGTTTCAAAATGGCGGCTGTTTGAAAATGTCAAACTTAAATTTTACTCAAAAACCGTACGTTTTAATAAAAAATGTCAAGATACATGTTTTGTAGCATTTTTGATTCCCTATCAGATGGTGTAACTGTCAAAACAATCGAAAAAAGGATGTAGCTCAGTTGGTAGAGCGTTACGACGGAATTGTAAAGGTCCCAGGTTCAAATCCCGGTCTTGGTACATGTTTTTTCACTTGTAATTTAATTGAATATAATATACGTTTGTAACACTTCTAAGTTTTCTAAAAAAGTTTTTTTTATCTAAACGTATATAAAAAAATTGCCTGAAGTTCTAAACTTATAGTCTCTAGTCCTCAGTACCATATGTTTCTAGTATTATGTAAATATATATAAATTTGTAACACTTCTTAGTTTTCTAAAAAGGTTTTTAATTTCTAAACACAGGCCTAAATATTATATAACTTAGGTAGCACTTCTTACTTCCATACAAATTTAGTCCTAACAAATCTGACAAACCTGTTAGCCTATATCGCGATTTCGTAATAAAACATGGCTGAAGATTGTCAATGTTAAATGTTAAGCGATTTTTTTTACATTCTTCTTAATTAAATTTGTTCATCGGCATTGTTATTTGTCATTTCATCAAATGTCGTTTTACCGGTTTCTGAGCTGAATGTTTATTAAAATAAATTTACATAACATGTTTATTTTATATTGTTAGGCCTGTATCTTATATTTTGTTTACAACAATTATATTCCATCTTTTTGGTTCCAGTGGAGTGTTTAGATTCTTTTGTTTACGTACAAACATACCAAAATGGCTGAACTTAAAACCTGAATTATAAGTGCATTTAGTGTTTTATTTTTCCATTTCTATATTTGTTTCCACATGTTAAGTGTCTAGTTTCAGGATAGGCTATGTACAAATTTAGAATACCTCACTGTATTGCATTAAAAAAAATAGCCTGTAATTTTAATTTACAGTCACAACTCAATAGTGCAATGTTATTAGGTTGTCGCCAGCACTATTGTTTAGTAAAAAAAGGTTGTCTCACTTATTTACACTTAGCCTGGTAAAAATTTACTTTAACTTGTCAATCGATTTCTAAGGGAATTTGAAATAATATGAAAGAACACCTAGAACTGATTGTAAAAACAACAAAAATTTTTTTGAGAAATAATATTTATAAGAATTATAAATGAAATAAAAGTTGAAATTGTATACTTAGGTTAAGTTTCAACTTTTCCGCAATATTTCACGTAATTATAACAAAATCAATCACTTCACATATACCAAACACGTAAGAATTAAAAAACTAAACAATATTAACCCCAAAAGTACCCACAAAGCAAGAAAATAATGTAACAAAATGTAAATTATGAAAACAATAACATCGTACCTTTAAGAACAATAGAAACTACAGTATAACTGTGTAATTAAAATTGAATTTCATCAACGTTGCCAAATCGAACAATAGGTTATTGTACTGAATGGAGTGTGTATAAATTGGTGATCTGTGGACTAGTAAAACGTCGTTATTATCACATTATATAATTAAAAGGAAAAAAAACCCTAAAAGGTTCTAACCTATGGTATACTATTTAGTCACAGTATGTTTGCTTTTTACTTAATCTCACCGATAATAGTATGATTATATTTCGTTATTATCACAAATTACATAAACAAATAAAAGAGCACCGTGGCACATTAAATCAGTGTCACATTATATAATTAAAATAATTAAAAAAAAAACCTAAGAAGTTCTAACCTATAGTATTTAGTCACAGTATGTTCGTACTTTAAAAATGTATGTACAACTTTCTAGTTGAGTTGGCTAAACTGTTTGTTTCTACACAAAAAATAACAAGACAAATCCAGCAACGCAGGGAGAATGCTGAGAAAAACATGTCGGCTCTTTACAATGTAAATTCCCATAAGGAACATTTGATTTGAAAGTTTTTAATATTGTCGGTGTTGAAGATGGTTAAATATTTCTTTCCGCCCGGCATCAGTGAAGTGTATAAATACTATATTTATAAAGAAAAAAGTTAAGGTTTGTGTATTTGTAGTAGTTTCAATTGACAAGCTTAAGTAAACAAATAGCCTACCCTTAGCCTAGGCAAAGCTGTCATATAAATTGAAAGTAAATGAACTACAGAATCATAAATATTTACTTTAGGACATCTGACCTTTCTTTAGGAAACAATGTAGTGCTGCTAACCTAAGCACATTGTACTACTGAATGTTGAATGCTAGTAAACATTAAAAAGTACAGAATATGATGGTGCAAAAGTATAGAATCACAATCCAGCTGTTATGAAGGCTAAGTTGTCAACTTATGCATTCGAAAAGGATCTAATTTAGTTGTAAGACATCACAAAACCAATATAAG
>JAGFPH010000830.1:144220-174534 GCA_018207615.1 Philaenus spumarius
TTTACAACTTATGCATTCGAAAAGGATCTAATTTAGTTGTAAGACATCACAAAACCAATATAAGTTAATAAAATGTATAACTATAAGAATCCATATATCTTAAATTAGATGTAGACCTAGCCTATCTTTTCAATGAAATACTGTGTAAGCGAACATAAATAAATATACAATTGCCGGACTCCTCTATTCCTACATATACAGTAAGACCTCGACAATCTGGTACTCTATAATCCGGCAGACTCGATAGTTCGGCATCAATCATCTTAAAAATTTGCACTCATTAAAAATAGCAGTTTTTGTAATTATTGAGTGATTTAAGCCCGGTCTACACTGTCTGTTGGCTCCGCATCCGTTAAAAACAGTGTGTAAAAATCTACTGCTCAATAAACTTGTCCAAAACAAACATTTCAATCAAAATGTCTCCTAAAAATCGAATCGATTCAAAACAATGTGCTCTCGTCGTCCTTTAAAAATGTTAAAGGGACCTATTAACACTTTCGTTGCTGACAGTATTTTGTTGAACGTATTCCACTTAATGAAGATTATTTGAACAAATTGAAGTCTTTGGAAAAAGATACAGTACATTGAATTTCTTGTAAATAGTTGTTCGATTTAAAACCGCTTTCAGGGTATATCTACTAGTTCGCAGAAATAAAAATCAGTGATTTTTCAGTGACTTTTAGGGTAAAAATTTAAAAAATCGAGTTTTTATATATACAAAGTCTTTATTCTGTAAAACTTAAAATCACTTATGACTAGGGGTCTGCGGGTAGTGATTTTTTGGTTCGGGTCGGGTTCGGGTCGGGTAGTGAAATGTTTCCCTCGGGTCGGGTAGTGAAATTTTTCACTCAGCTCGGGTTTGGGTCGGGTAGTGAAATTTTTCCCTTGTGTCGGGTCGGGTAGAGAAATTTTTCCCTCGGGTCGGGTAGTGATATCTTTTACTCGGTTCGGGTCGGGTAGTAAACAAAACCACAAAGAAGTGATTATTTAGAAAATAAATCTTTTTCCTCTGAATGTAACACTTGTCACCAAGTTCAGAAATATTATATCGTAACTTAGTAAGTTATTAGGTCACTAATAAAAAGTAATCAACCTAAACTATTAGCCTAGGCCAATTGAAGTATTTTTTCTATTTCTAAAAATACTACCAATGTACCTATACTAAAATCATAAATACACAATTACAAAGGCCCCTATTACCTACGTTATTATTTTGATTTATGTACAATTAGCAATTTTAACATTGGTAAATTAAATTCTAAATTGTGTACGTCGTCACGTACAAACAACTTTTTAAATAAATAAATATAAACAGCATAATTATTTCAGGTGCAGTAAATGTAAGAAGAGCTGACTTAATATTTGAAGGAATTTATTTACACAAATTGTTATGTTTATTCTAAAATATACAACTCATAAAAGCAAATTATACTTATGGATGTAATTAATTGAATGTATTTAACTTAACAAATAAAACTACAAAACAACATATTAAACCCTTTTAATAATGTAGAAACTAAAAAACTAAAAACTAAAAAAACTGCAACAATAAACCACTAGGCCTAATTCATTTTTCACTTTGATCACAGTAACGTTAAACTTTTAAAACTTCTTTTCTCTTAATATTCTGGTTTAAAAATACCTACTGTTCTACATGCTGACCGTTCTACAACAAAAGTTGACCGTGATATGAACCATGTGAGTGAAACGAAGCGGAAGTTCATTATAACCTCAACGAACACAGAATCGCAAAACACAGACTGTAAAACAAAAATGAACCAAGACCATCTACAAATACATGTAATTGTAGATGGTCTTGAATGAACTGTTATGACTAAGGAAACTTTTACGCCGACCAGGTATCCGTCTGTCTATATTAATGTTGATATTTCGGCTTTGAATTTCATTTTTGGTAACATACTTGTTTGCAAGCCGAAATGTTGACCTTAGTTTAGAAAGCCAAATTAATATCACATCGCAGTTAGTTGTCACTTGTCGGAGAAAAGGCTCTCTCGTAAAAATTCTGGAAAAATTATCGATTAGTCATTTCCCTAGTATCGAATTATACTACTGTACATAGATAATAAAAGGCTGGACGAGTGTGCCTATGCACGGATTAGTAAGACGAATAAGACGATATTATTACAGTCGTGTTTGCACATAAAACACAAGTCGTGCCTTTACTCTTTAGGTAATTTGACTTTTTTTATCATAATATTATTTTGTTTTCTACGGGACTTGAAGTAAACGACAGATGACTAGCTGTTTTAACCAACGTGACATTTTTGATTCCATCTTTGTTCCGTTTTGAGTCGAGATCGTTGTTGGGATTATAATAAGAATAAAGAAGATTGGACATTTTTTGTTTTTAAATATAAGGAAATTTCATTATTTATTTTAATTCCTCACTAACCAAATTTATCGGGTACTGAATTCCTCACTGCCCGAGTTCATCGGTCCTGAAATTTCTCACTACACGAATCTATCGGGTAAGTGAAAATACCCGACCGAGTTTTAACGTATATTTCGGACCCGCCCGACCATCGGGTAGTGAAAAAAACCCGCCCGAAACCCGAAAATTCGGGTACCCGCAGACCCCTACTTATGACTTATGTCTACTTCTCTTAGTAATACACCCAACTAGTGATAGGATAAACGAAATGCGTGATGTTTTAGTCGATTGTCTCGATTGTTCAAACATCTTGACCATCAAACATTTGCGCATCACTACGCCGCAACTTGTCTGCTCCGCTGTTCACTACTACGCCCATACTCCCCCTTACCGAACGCTGTTCCTGTTTCTATTCATGTTTCGGCAAAAAAGACATTGAAACAACATAAAACACATAATTACTCAGCTTCATATATGCTCAAAATTATTTTAAAGGCTAGATATGTCTTATGAAAAACTAATCAGGTTATTATAGGAAAAATATTTCATCATCTTGAAGCCTAGGACTATGATCGCAATTATAACATCAGCGTGTCACTCGCACAATAGTAGCCTATACGGAACCTTTTTTTATATATTTGTTACAATCCAAAAAAGTTATTATAAATTTATAAATATTTTATGTACAAAATGATTTTGTTTTAGGCTTTTAAAATTTATTAGTTAGTGGCAATCTCTCTACACAGTTAATGTTACGTAGTTTCAACGTGTAATTTACATCTTCATATACAGTACATGTGCGTTTATTTATAGTTTATTCCCTGTCTAAACCATTTTAAAAGAAGACCTCGATAATCCGGCATCACCAGATCGTCGAGCGTGCCGGATTATTGAGGTCTTACTGTAGATATATAACAAAACAAGAACTCACAGAATTTTCACTTTATAAAATTCTATAATACCTACATAAATGTGTTACTAAATGTTTAAGTTACCATACTTTACATCAAAACTACAAACTGCGCTATTCGATATAGTACATCGATGTTCACGATTCGATACATCGAATCAATCCGATACATCGAATCAATCCGATCTGTATAACAAAGGCCTAAATGTAGGCCTATACCGTATTTGTTGTATCGATGAAAATAATAAAAAAAGCCTGAAGTTCTAACATACAGTCTCTAGCTACATTATGTTTCCACTTTGTAACATATAAGTTGGTAACATCAATTAAGTTGTTTTGAATTAACAGAAATGGGCGTAACTTTACTATTCGACTCTAACCTAATATTTTTGCAGACAACGACGTTTTTTTACATTCTACTGTTAAATGTTAAATACAGGTAAACATACTGTGACTAAATAGGTTAGGTTAGAACCTTTTAGGTATTTTTTTAATTATTATTTTTGCATTTCTGTTAGCTTTAGGTTAGCCTAGAGTCGAATAGTAAAGTTGCGCCCAGAAATGCAAGCATTAAGCAAAAATAGTCTAAAGTTCTAACTTACTGTTTTTAGTCACAGTAGGCCTACTTATGTTTACCAGTATTAAACATTTAATAATAGAATAAAGTAATTTATCGTCCTGAACATAGACTTACCTCTCGTTAGAACTTGAATTGATCAAAGTATAATCATCAACAGCTGGGAGTGTGATTCTATACTTTCACCACATAGGCTACTGTGATTAAAGACCAACATAAAACTAATTTTTTAATGCAAAACTGTAAGGTTTCCTAATGTTAACATTAATCCAGAATTTGTATGAGGCATAAAACAGTATATCTAGGATAACTTATGGAAAATGACATAAATCAAATTAGCCTAGGCTAAGCTAGGTCTTCCACCAATACGCCTAAAAATAAGAATTAATAATTCTGGTTAGGCTACATTCAAATTTGAAATACTTTGCCAATATCTTTATGTAGAAACTAAATTACCACTAACACACCATCAGAATCTGTGAAAGAAGTGGCTTGGGACCATACGTATCCATTACGATAGTCTGCACAACTGGAATATGACCATGTACAAATTGATTAATCACAATCACGATAGGCTAACATTGCGGCACAACATATTCTAAACATTACTTATACTATAAAGCCTGCAATTACTGTATACAAGTAAACTAATGATTAAATTTGATGTACTTACCAAAGAAAAAAATTTTAATAACTGCTCTTGCAATTAGCACAAAACAAAATAAACGCTTTCTATTCTAAAGTATAGAAACTCTCAATATGGCTACAATAAACTCCTTCCTCCTCTTTCCCTCAGAGAGAGCTTCAGCTTCAGGTTCAACTTCGACGAGTATCTTCTATACATACTTTATACTTTACCCTAGACTTTTTTTAGTGGCGTCACTAATGGTAAGAGATATGTCTAGAAACTCAGTGAGACAAAATTCTCAATGCTAATAACCAGTAATGTAGTTATTATAATCATAAACGTTATTATACCGTTTAGACTAAAGTTATTATTTAATTATATGATATATTTAAATTATTCAAACAAATTTTAAGTATTAATGAGTCCACACATTAATTTATACCATCGAGCTTTTATTATAAGATAAACACATTCTAAAATTAATACTACCCTGTACAATAATATTTATAAAATCTTATTAATTTACTATAATCAGCTAACAACACAAAAGGCAGATGTCTTGCAATCAGCTGAAAAAGCTGACTTTGCACCAGCCAATAGCAATTATTATTAAAACATTTTATTGATAAAAATCTATAATAATTCGGCTAGTAGAACATTCTAAATTCTGGAACATTCATTATTCTTAATGAGGTATAAACTTTTAACCCTTTAAACCCATCCCTTAAATTAAACTGTTCAAAAGCATTAATGATGCATGTGTCAGTATACGAAAATAACTAATACGAGATAATATATGTGTTCATTGGTATTCATCAATACTCTAAATTTACATGTTCCGAAATATAGTGAGATTCAGGCACTTGGAAAATTACTTGCTTTCCCGTTATTGAACGTTGAAAGTTTCGACTTCAGTTGTTGACGGACAAGAAGTCTTTTTCAACTTCAACCAGCTATAATAGTGCATGGCTATAACTTTGTATTGCACCTACAGAAATCTTAAAAATTCCAATCTTAATTTTATTCATTATAATTTATTATGTTAAAAATGCTATTCACAATTTTAGTTTTGTAAAAAGTATAATATTATGACGTATTTAATACGATTGAAAAAAATATTTTAAGCAACCAATCGAAATGGCTCTGTACAAAAGCTGAAGCTAAACCAAAGCTTTTAGATACCGTATCAGAAATACAAAATTTAACAAGTAAAACACTGCTGATAACCAGAATATTTTCATTCAGATTCTGGGGACCTCCAGACCTCTCGTTTCGTTTGGGGGTAATTCTTACTCCCCAAAACCTCCCAGTTATTTTTGCACACCAGAGAATTATTTCCCCCACCCCAGATTAGGTCCTGGGAACGCCACATAAGCACCGGCGCGGCGCCAAACAGTTCTCTGTGTTAAATGTTTCTATCACCCGATCATGACCAAAAAATGTCTTAAACAGTGGCGCACCAAAGATTTGGCTTTAGGGAGGGGGTGGGGCCTAAGCTCAGGTCAGAGTAGGCCTATATATATATTTAACAAAATCTAAATGGATGGAAGTTTCGTAACTTATCAGAAGTTCAGAAACATTATATATATATTTTTTTAAGTTAAAATGATTAAAAATGTCGTTTAAATATTGCAGGCCTGCAATTAACTAAAAAGTTTGATAAAACAATTCTACCACCACACCAGTATACAAATAAAATCAGAAATCAAGTAAAATAACTTTTATTTAACGAAAAAGATATAAAGAAAAACTTTATTTACAAAAAGAAGACTACATGTAGTGACAAAACACACAACAGCTCACTGTAAGCATTTCCACAAAACTGTTTATTTGCAAAAAGGTGACAGGCTTGAGTCAGATAATAGTGCAATATAAACATTTTTCCACTAGATCACCACCAGAGTGACGGTCTGCCATCACCCCAACGCAGCGCTTTATCAAGGTTAGTATAAAGGAGGTTACCTCAGACAACTGCACACGTCACCCATATTCCTCTGTCACTGTGTTCGCCGTCTGCTACGATGCTGCAACAGGCTAGTCTGCCATTGCCATTGGTTTTTCGTCGTGCACAGTGTTTTTATTACTTTGGCATCCAATTCTATTTTCTTTTCCAAGGATGAAATTTTTCCCTTAAATTGCTCAATAACTTCCGCAAGGTCCCTACTGTTTCTATTATCAATATCGATAGGGTTTACTTCGATTGATTTATAATATCAGCAACAAGTTTTTTTGCCTTTTCTCCCTTCCCTACGGCATTCTTATCATTTTGCAGTTGCACATTACTTTCTGTAATGGCTGTAAATTTAACAAGGGAACAGAATCTGGCTTTAGTACAAGTTTTTTTGGTTGTAATTTTAAATTCCGTTGGTAGTCATTATCAGTAAAATGGTTAGAACAGATGCTAGTAGAACGATAACTAAATTTGTCACCTCGCTTACATAGCTGGATCCACTGCTTACATATCCGCCATTTTGTTTTTTGTACAAAATAATTCATATCTAGAGAACGGTTTGCGTTTGACTGATTGAGCTCAAACTTGACGTGACGTTTAACCTCACAATGAAATATCTCAAGAAAAATAAGCAATTGAATCCAATCATGCGTTTAAAAATTGCGGCTGTTTGAATATTTCAAACCTAAATTTCTTGAAAACTGTACATTTAAAAAAAAATGTCAAGACACCTTTTTGATTCCCTATCGGATGGTATAACTGCCAAAACAATCGGATGAATGATAATAGGTTATGTGTAGTAATTGATTTATTCAACCCCGCATCCTATACCAACACAGTAAAAATACTACAATATTGTTTGTACATTTGCTGTCGTTATCTTTAGCTTAGCTATTATCCTTCATCCGATTGTTTTGACAGTTACACTATCCGATAGGGAATCAAAAGGGCTACAAAAAAGATGTCTTGAAATTTCTTGTTAAAAAGTACGGTTTTTGAGTAATTTAGGTTTGAAATTTTCAAACAGCCGCCATTTTGAAACTCATGATTGGATTTAATCGCTTATTTTTCTTGAGATATTATATCGTTGTTAGGTTAAGCTTCGTGCCAAGTTTGAACTCAATCAACCAAACCGGTCTCTAGATATGAATTATTTTGTAAAAAAAAACAAGATGGCGGATATATCTAAAACGAAGCGTTTTCGAACCTATGTTTATATGAACTTTTTACTTTCCTTACCAATACGTACTAGGTAAGGTAAGTATTGCGATCGACCCAAAAATTCGATGTCGAGTTTTCATAATATCTTTACGTTTCAAGGCCCCCTGAGTCCAAAAAATGCATTTTTGGCAATTGGTCTGTCTGTGTGTGTCCGGAGTGCACAGGGCAAACGGCTGGACGGATCGAACTGAAATTTACAGGATATCTTCAAACATGTAAACAATTAAACCCATGTAAATTTGAAGCAAATCGGAGGTGGTGTCTTACCGTGGGAGAAGTTTTTAGCACATTTTTGGTATTTACTCCAAATTCCCTCTAACCATTTTGATTAAACTTTGCTAACATACTCTACTCCGACCCCCTTAACACCCTATGTACGCGAAAGACCGTTAAAAATTCGTTGAAAAAAGTTATTACAAAAACCAAGTTATTTTGTTTTTATCTCTGAAATGGCTGCTCCTATCGACTTGAAAATGGCCTCATTCGATTCAGCGTCCAAAATAATGTCAAAAACGATACCCCACTCAACTTTTTCCATTTTTTCAAAAATTGCCCCCAAAAAGGGCGTTTTTGAGGGTAAAAATTTTTTTTTAAACTAGCCGTATTTGGTATCAAATTTGACATTTTGTGAGGTTAGAAATCGATTGAGACCAAAATCAGGTCCGTGGGATTAACCGTTTTGAAGTTAGTACCGCTTTCTTCGAAACGGATACTCCTATTAACTCGAAAATGGTATCATCAATCTCTCGCTCGAGAAATTTGATAATTGATACAGCATCTATTTTGGTAAGTAAAGTTGTGTGATGTGCACACCAGATGTTTTTTCTTCCTTTTTGTATGAGGAATCATATCCCAAAGTCCTGAAAGGTTTTTTTATACACCCTGTATATAAAGCTGAATTACCACTGACTCACTCACACATCACACAGTATCTTGAAAACCATATACCTCCTAGGAATGTGAAATTTGGTACACATATTGCTCATAGGCCCTAGAGGCATACTAAAGGATTTTGAAATATTTTGCGTTTAAGGGTTGAAACAACCCCTAAAACCAAAAATATTGTTTGTTGTATATCTCGAAAACCATACGGTCTAGGAACGTGGAATTTGGTACACAAATTGCTCAGAAATGTTAGAGGCGCACTATGAAAGGGTTTTAAAATATTTCACGTTTGAGGGTTGAAACAACCCCTAAAACCATAAATATTAATTGGTATCTTTCCTTAAAGCCAAAAAGCTGAAATTTTTTACATTTATTTCTTACAAGATACATATAAAAAATAAACCAGTTTTACATTTCGTTACGTCTTGCTAGGGGTGAAAATGTGATAACAACCCCTACAAACAATAAATGTACATTTTTATACCTTCCTTAAAGCTAGGGATATGATAATTTGTAAACTTATTTATTACAAGATACATAGGAAAAATTAACCAGTTTTACATTTTGCCACATTCTGCTAAGAGGTGAAAATGTAGTACCTACCCCTAAAACTATAAATAATAATTGAATACCACCTAGGAACGTGAAATTTTGTACACATAATGCTCACAGGTACTAGAGGCGCACTAAGAAATAATTTAAAATATTTGGCCTTTAAGGGTTGAAACAACCTCTAAAAAATAAATGATGTTTGTCATACTTTCCTTAAAGCTAGAAAGCCGAAAGTTTTGACATTTATTTCTTGAAAAACACATAAAAGGTAAACCAGTTTTACATTTTGTTACGCGCTGCTAAGGGGTGAAAATGTGATAACCCATAAAAACTATAAATATTAATTGGTATTCTTTCCTTAAAGCTAGAGATCTGAAATTTGGCATTTATTAATTTTAAGGAAATATTTAAAAGCGTAAAGCTGATCAAGTCCATCCCGATCTATACATGCACATATTAAAGTCGTATCTGTTCGATCCGCAACATCCCGCTAAGACTGTGATTTACCAGTCTGTAAATTTAGCGGTTGAAAAAGAAGACGCTCTTCACTCTGAATTCTTCATTTTTAATTGATGTAAATTATTCAGCAAACATACCTTGACGAAGACGATTGACGGGCAGCCAATGAACAAAACATACTAAACTAATTGAAAATACATGTAATAATTCACTTTCGTGAAATAAAAGGAGGGAAAAATATGACAATTATGTAACACACACAGTGATGCAAAACAATTCCCCGTAGAGAAGCACAGGTATTCAGCTAGTTTATTTCTAAAAGAACGATTATTTTTTTGTGATCACATCAAGAATTCAATCATGAATGTTAATTTTTAATTGAATATCGACTACGTATTTCAATGATCGCGTGAAATAAAATGTGGATTACTAAAAAGACCTTCTGAAAGTCACATTCGTTGCACTGGTTCCAAACACTTGTTCTGTAATGTTTAAAATTTAATTTGAAGAAAACTTCAAATGGATTGCCAGTGGTAGAAGGCCATCTATTAGCAAGAAATATACATTATTCTCACTTTAAAATAACTGACACGACCAGGATCCGAAATACAAACAAAACACAATGAATTCAATTTGTTTTTAATTATCCATTACAAATGACTTATACATAATCCATATTGAAGTCATTCATCAGCCTAGGATTCTATGAATGCCTAGGACCTATATACAACACAAGTAAATAACAAAAGAAGTATATTTACAATAGGCGTTAATACCGTGTTGGAAACCAATAAGGGAAGTGAAGGGACAAGAGGAAAATTATATTGAACATGACACGAACAAAGATTTATTCGATTAGAGGCATTGAATAACATTATTTTTTAAATTTATGCAAAATTAAATTAAATACATTTAAATATGTTAAAACACTATCTAAATCAGTCAAACTTTGTAAAATTCAAAAAAATTTGGCATTAACATCATTCCACGACTCGTAAAATTGGTTAAGAAAATACATTAACAACTAATCTGCTTTACTTTTCAGGAATTCTTTTGACATTTGTTATGCGTATATTAAATAAATTCCCAACGTTTTGAAATCCAGTGACTTTGCAGTCGACAATTTTAAGACTTTAGGCCGGCCACACACTGCAACAGTCGAGGCGAGGCATTTTGACTAAAGGCGTCTTGAGCGACAGAGAAAGCATAGGCGCTTACGGAGCACCATACACTGCAAGAGACGAGGCGAGGCGAGGCGGAAAGGCGCCTTTAGTCAAAAAGCGAAGCAGACAACAATTATGTTTCGTCGAAAGTCATTTAGTCAAAGCGCTCCGCGCATGCGCAAAGTCACGTGACTTCCACCGCTCTGTACTGAACTGTGAAACCACGCCAAAACTTTGGTGTATTGACTTGCCTCGCCTTCTGCTGTGTGTGTTCGCTTTGCGACAAGGCAATTCGAGCGACTTGTCTTACGTTGCCTTGCCTCGCCTTGACTGCTGCAGTGTGTGGCCGGCCTTACCTGTACACATACAGTCCTGTAAGTAAAGGACCGAACTTCGGGAAACGGTTCTATGGGTCAAAATAAAGAGAAAATCCAGAATAAAATTTCTTCCTAATACGTTTCGTTTTCCAGATTTGAAAATTCTGTTGGAAAATCTCAAACCTGAACTACCCAAAAAACCGCATATTTCAACACAAAATGTCGAGACACTTTTTTTTAGCTCTTTTAATTGCCTATCGGTTGATGTAACCGTCAAAACAATCGAATGAAGGGTAATAGTTAAGTTATGTCTAATAAACAATACGTACCCACCATACTGTTAACTATTATCCTTCATCCGATTGTTTTGAAACACACGATTGGATATAATCGCTTAAAATTGTTCACCGTTAGGTTAAACTATATACCAAGTTTGAACTCGCAAACCGTTCTCGGTATATGAATTACTTTTTAAAAGAAACAAAATGGCGGATATCTGGAAACGAAGCATTTTTGGAAAAATATTATTCTTAATTTCGATCCACAGAACCATTTCCCGAAGTTTTGCACTTTACTTACGGGACATTCTGTACACAAAATTGAATCGTTTCTTTCAAACATAACCTAAAAATAATATCTACGCTGTTTAATACGTACAGTTGAAGTTCGGTAAAGGTTTCGCATGCTAAATTAGACCTTTACAGAATCCCTGACTTTGTTGAACAAACTATAATTTTCAAGTACATACAAACTTATAATCTAGTTAGTTGCAAGTTATTTTTGAAAGATCATCACTATCGATATTAAATTTTGTATTGCGCGTTCTTCTAAACAAGCATCGTTCGGCTAAACATTTCAATACACCTGTAAGCTACTTGACCTGTTTCTTGTAGATTAAAATTCACTTTCATTACGACTGCATCAAGAGCTCTGTCATGGCATCAAACAGTACTTATTTGATTAAAGTTATTTCATGCGACAGTTTTATTATGAAAGAACAAAACACACCTTGATAAAAATATTATGATTGTTTACAATGCATAGATTACATACATTTGTGTTTTCATTTCAATCCTTAGTTTCTATTATAACACAAAGATTTCAAATCAGATCCTAACATAAGATAATAAACAATTAATTAGAGTACAAATTTAGTAAAATTCTAAAACTTTTATCGAGCCTTACTGACCGAGGATTCTCCGATTGCGAAGCAGCACAGTCGGTAAGACTTGATAAAACCTTTTACTAAGTACAGCACAACTCCGTAGAACATGAAACCTCCGTGTAACTGAAAACGGTTTGGGGAAAAAGCGAAAAACGTTTCTTGTGTATGGAACGCATCAATACTGTCTCTATCAGCTACGCAACAAACACAGACAACACTTCTGCAAGAATCATGTTTGTTCAGCATCCAAGATACAATTGTTTTAAATAACAATGAGTTATCTTATATAAATTCTGCTACTACTTTCTTGTTCAACATTTACGTGTTTCAGAGCATCTGCTTCCATCACTCACTTTTTTTTTGTTTACGTTTTTCACTCACACTTTAAATTGTTAATTCATTTAAATTCTTTCAATGCATTCAGAGGTTCAAGTGAGTTGCTATTATGAAATCGATTTCTCAATACTTTATAGCCTAGGAAAACGGCAGCGAAAAATCTCCTTTAGTGGACAAAATTCAAGTAGTCGGTTACTCTGTTTTTTGTGACGCTGAATCCGAATTTGAAGTTTGCAACCTAAATTTCCTGGAGCGTTCCAAGGTATTCACAATAAATAGAGAAATTTCTGCACTTTTTTGCCTGTAACACCGAAACTATGCGTTTTATCGAAACCACCACCCAATACAATATTCACTATAAATTTCATCAGTAGTTTTAGAATGTAGGACTGAGTGAGGAGCCAGAGCAAGTTGACGAAATTTGCATTCTTCATCGGTTGGTTTTTTGCAGACAACTCATAATCAAAATTTTTTTCATAATAACCCACTACACACAAATTGAAAGAAGCAATACAAAGAATTTCCTTTTTTTGTCCAGATCACAATGAATGAGAGGTGGGAGGATAAAAATGTTCTAGTACATTTATAATTATGGGTAAATTAGAAAAAAGTAAACGAGTGGAAAGCATGAACATGGTTTAACTTTGAGTTTGGCAGATATGACCGAAATACTCCTCCACATCAGAACGCTCTAGCGTCTGCTCAACTTCTCGCTTATTAACGACAAAATTTAATGCTATTTCAATTTTTACATAATGCGTCTCTTCGGGAAATCCATAAACTATGAGTTACCTGCGAAAAACCGACGAACGCAATTTTTTTTTTTGCAAAGTACGCAAATTTTGTCAATTTTTAACTTGCTCTAGCTCCTCACCCTGGTAATACATTAAACAAAACTATAGAAATTTATAGTAAATTTTGTCTTTTTTTATTTCATAAAGGATGGTGTTTTCGGTGTGAATAAAATTCGGTGGTACGGGCAAAAAAACAAAGTTAGGAAATTTTGGTTGCAAACTTCAAATTCGGATTCAGCTCCCCAAAAAACATCCAGAACCGCAGAAAAAACGATTACTTGAATTTTGTCCAAGTGCTATTACAATTTAATTGGACTATTATAGCAATACAATTATTTTAACCCTAGAAGTGTCAAGTGACTAGAAGGCTAGTTGATATTTCAATCACTAAAAGTCATCGAATCTCAATAAAACAAAAACCATTGGAAAGCAAATGCTTAACTTTAACTTCTGTATTATTATTTTTTTTAACATATATTTGCATATGTAATTATTGTTTTAAAATTGTAGTTTTCTAAACAGATGAAGTGACGTAAGAAAGCACAAAGATTGACTCAAACTCATCACTTTTAAACCCTTGTACTGTCAGACTGCTCAAATTGAGCACTCGTGGGGGCGTGGCACTTTAAATAGATCAACTTTGACAACTCTACTTGTAATTAATATTTCACCCACTAAAAATCATCCAATCGCAAAATCAAAAACCGTTGGAAAGGAGATATAAACTTTAATTTTTGTATTTACAAGTTTTTTCTAAAACGGATATTTACATACGTAATCATTGTTGCAGTTAATTAGTTTTCTATAAATCAATCGGCGCCCGTATATTCATCGGATTTCATCCTAAAACATAACGAAATAATCCTTTCGTCCCTCTCTACAGCCTGCCCAGTAACTTTTCTGAGTTAAATCTAAATATCGTTGGATTCGTCACAATTTTCCCTACTTAATACTGCCATCCAATCAAAAATCGGGCAAATAGTTCTAAAGTAATTGGGCATAACAGCCTTTCTTATAACACGTGATTTCTGTGTCATTGATGTCTATTTTTAGACATATTTTGATATGGCTGTAAAAAGAAAGCTTCAAGCTAACATTTCGTGTAAACCAAATATGTTTTGTTTGAACGGTTTGTTATGTAGAATCGTGGGAAAGACAATGTTATGACATTCTCATCTGATGGTTCAAATTCAAACGTAACGGACTTTTATAACATACGAAAGATAGCCGATGCCGCACGCCTCGTTGTATTGCATGAATGAGAGGTTTCTATATTTGTTCTCACTTTTGTTATTCAAATAATTCTAAGTCAAACACTTTTATGAAAAGATAATTTACAAGTATATGGTTCAATTCTTTGATTTATTCTCTACACTTTATTATAATATTTCATTTTGGGCAAAGCATATATTCCTAAATTACGTTTCAAACTTGGCATAGTTTTGATATCAGTCTTTTAGTAGGATCATAAAAACTCGTGTTTTCAAAATAATAAATTTGAAAATGTTAAATGTTTTTATACAGTTCTATTTAGAACTAAATTACAAAACTTTTTTACATTTATGGAAAAAATTACAAAAAATGTTTACTACTTTTTATGTAGGCCTAAAGTTGAACTTTATCCTTTCGTTACTGAACATTTTTGTTTCTTGAGCTAATAACTTTGTAAATTTTACATCAATCATTTCTTAACTGACATATATGAATTTTTTGAACCTTTCTTTACAAAAAAGCTATGGAACACTTTCGGATTAGGATATTTGGCGAATTTTTGAAAATATGCTTGCACACGCACAGAAATGGCTTGGCATTGCAAAACATTAACATGGACAGTTGTAGGGTTAGGGCTCATAATCGTTACACAGACTTGGTTTGAAAAGAATAAGGACACCTTTAGATTCCCTAAGATTTGAACTTTCTACCACTGCCTTCCAAACATTCGTCATTCCTATAGTTTCTTAGATATGACTTTTTTTGTAAAACCTTGCAATTTAACAATTTTCGACCAATGAGTAAGCACATTTTGCAATCGATATATCTATTACAAATCGATATATTTGTATAATGATCTTTATATCGATATGAAGTAGAAGTTATTTATTTTTCATAGGCTAGTTAGGTCTTTCCGTTAAATATGCAGATTTCTTAGGCACCCTAGGAGCGATAGACATTACCTTTTGCCATTTTCTCAGCGTCTGGTACTGTATACTGTTCGTCTGTGAGTATAGTAAAACTTCATTTTTGGGTAAAGCATATATTCCTAGTTAGTATTTCAAAATAGGCCTAATCTTGTTAGCGGTCTTGTAGTAGGAACAAAAACTGGTTTAACACTGTAAATGGCAGACTATACTAATTGACGTTCTCTCAGGCGCAAGATGCAACCATTTCGAACAAATGTTAAAATTTTCATATATTTGCATATTTGATTATTTAATACACTTAAAATCATACATCGTAATAAAAAAAATTAAAAACTTTTTCGTAAAACGTATATTTACATACGTAATAATTGTTTTAAAATATGCAGATCGGGTTACAGCTGTTTCCGTGCGTGAATTTGCATACAACTGTACTGTTATTTCCCACTTCTTCAACATCCAAGACCATCTACAGAAATATTTCTATCAAGATTATAAAGATACCATTGGATTCGTCAAGATTTTATCTTTCTAATAGTGCCTTCCAATCAGATGTCACTATTTTACACGATTTATGACAAAGATTTCTGTAAACCCTTGCGATTGGACAGTTTTCAACCAATGAAACAGCAAATTTGTCAATCGAGATAACGCCTACAATTCCATGTTTTTACAGATTTCTTTATACCATTTTGTAGAGAAAAGTTCGATCTTTCTAACGGTGGGAAATGAAATAGATAAAACCGGTTATGGGTCAAAGTCACAAAACGGGACAATTTCAGTCCCTTTAAAAAAAAAAAAGAAAAGAAAAAAAATATGACGAAAATAAAAATATTTATATTTTTGAAACACTTTTTTCCTTCTCACTAGACAAATTGCATGATAAAAAGTTACTATTTTTAGTGACTAAAATATATTTCTTTTCTAAGAAATACAAATCGGTCACTGTCCTTGACCAGCTATCTTAAATATTGAATGTCAAATAAACAAACAAGGAGATCGATAATCACGGCAAAAACGGCATAGAATAAACATTTAGGTTATGTGATGACTAATACATAAACAATATTCGAGCAGAGGACAAGATAACTATGTTTTTTTTCTTATTCAACACTTGTCCTTGAAACAGCTAAACAAAGACCGACCCAAAGTATAAACCTACCTTTACGTTATCGATCGCGATAGAATTGACGCGATCAGTAGTCTGTTGGAAGTTTATTAGTGAACTTCAACTGCTGGCTTAGTTGAAATAATTTCAAATTTGTTAAATTCTTCGAAAAATCACCTAAATTTAAGGAAACTAATAATAGTACCTTAATTGCATGACAAAACGTAAATAATTTAAGTGTATATTAAAATGTTGCAGTAACCAACGTGCCTAGTTAGTTGCGCATTCGTTGTCTTTATCCTAAACTCAATAGGACAAACCTATGTTACCTATTAATGCTAATTCACCGAGTTTTACTTGAAAATTACAAAGCGGTCACGTGCAAATCTGTAGCGTGACCGCCATGGTATTATGTGACCGTTTTGTTTATTTACCACTTTTAGTAATTATATATCCTTTGTTTGTGTTATATCTGGAATTATTAAAGATTTGTTATTAAAGATTGTGGTGTTATACATATTAACTCAAGAAGTTACTTTGTTTTTTTAAATATTACATTATTATAGCCAATCAGTACTTTGTTATGATTTTTCGGTTGCTTTGTTTATTTCAACACTAAAAGCTGCTTACCCTAACCATTGTTTGTTTTAATTATAAAAACAACTATTTTACTTGTCTTCCAGCATTTTCTAATCACAAATTTAAATTATTATCAAAACGGCCTCGATCGCTACCGCGCGTTAACGATCGCTACCGCGCGGTCACGATCGATACCATTCGGTCACGATCGCTACTACCCGGTCACGGCCACACAAATCGGTCACACACACGAAATCGGCAGTATATGTTTGATTCAAAATCTGATTGTATAATTTTTATACAGCATTATTAAATGAATGTTATTGGGTATATTAGATATTATTAATTATACTTTTAAGCTATCTCAAAGTAATATTTTGCCGATTAAGCAAGCGTGACCGATTTGTATCCATTAATGCTTCGGTACACTAAAAGTCCATAAAAAAATAGAAATTCATAGAATTTAGCTCAGCTACATATGAGATAAGGTTCCTGAACATGTTATTTACCTAATATGCTATTTATTTATATAAAATCAAATACTTAATTTTAATTAAATTTTTTTTTGAAATTGTCCCATTTTGTGACTTTGACCCTTATGTGTTTCTCACACAGCAGTGGAAAGTACCTAATTAGAGCCGTCTGGTGAGATCGCCTGTCGCGTCCCGTTCCCACGTTATTCAAAGGACCTTTTTCGTCCGCCCTTTAACGCCGGTGAAGTTTGATTTTGTTATTCAAATAAAGATAATTCAAACACTTTTGTGAACTAAGAAAAGACAAGTATACAGTTCTTGTCTTTGATTTATTCTCTATACTTTGTTATAATATTTCATTTTTGGGCGAAGCATATATTAGTAAATTACGTTTCAAACTAGGCCTAGTTTTGTTAGCAGTCTTGTATTTGGAACATAAAAACTGGTGTTTTCAAAATAAGAAATTTGAAATTGATAAATGTTTTTTATACAGTTCTAGTTAGAACTAAATTACAAAACTTGTGTACGTTTTGAAAAAATTACAAAAAATGTTTACTACATTTTTTTAAGTAGGCCTAAAGTTGAAATTTTTCCATTCGTTACTGAACATTTTTTGTTTCTTGAGCTAATAACTTTGTAAATTTTACATCAATAAATTTTTTACTGGCATGTATGAACTTTGAACTTTATCTACAAAAAAGGTATATAACACTTTTGGATTGGGATAGAATTACAATTTTTGGCGAGTTTAAAGAAAAAATCCTTACAAAACACTAAAAACTGGTTTCCCAATTTTAGCTTTAACCATGCCAGATCTAGGGTTTAATTGATATATAAATAAATACACTTTTACTTAGAACTAAATTAAATTTTTTTTTTGTATATTTTGACAAAAAATTATAAAAAAAGTGTACTGCTTTTTATGTCGGCCTAAAATTGGATTTTTTTCTATTAACGGAAATTTAGTGCTTCCTGAGCTAATAATGTTTTAAACTTTACATCAGCCAATTTTTTAGTTGCACATATGAATTCGTTGGGCCCTTTTCTACAAAAAAGCTATTGAACACTTTTGGACTGGGATATAATAACTTTTTTTTTTTTTAAATGCTTGCAAAGTGCAAACAATGGCTTGCCATTTTGGAAAATTTGTCTGACACTTCTAGGGTCAACACTTAACAAATAGCTGTCGATACGACTAAAAACTGATTCAATTGAAAAGTATTCGGGTGATTTAAAAAACACATTCTAAATTACGTACTGTCGTTTTAATTTGAACTTATCTCTAAGCTAAGACTATACTTTCCCAAAATAATTATTTAATATCAACATGTTCTCAACTTTATATTTAAAAAACGCACATTTTTTTTTTTATTATTTAATGAAATGATAACAATGTCAGAACAAAAAACCACTTTTTAGAATATACAGAACACAAAATTCATTTAATATAAAAACTGCAATCTGGATTATGTTAAAACTGAATTATCATATAACGCTGGACGTCAAGCTAAGTTCCGTCAGTTGCGACAGGACAATTTAATAACTACTAAAATAATAAAACAAGAAAAAATAAATATTTTAATGATATTAAACAATCTTTACACAAATTTCATTTTCACTTGACCCGTTTAAATCAAATGAAAACAAATTTAACGTCAAAGAAAACTCTTAAAGCTTTCCAATTATTGTGAAGTGTGTTTAAGCCTTGTTTTGCTAGACGCAAGTTAACTAAACGTTTAAAAGTTTAAAGAGCCCTCTCCCTCCCAACCGAGGAGGGTTTTAAAGCCAGGATGTTCAATTCAAGCATCAAGTAAAGACGGTCGATTTAAAATAAAACTTTCAACGTAGAATCAAAACCGCTCTCGTCTCAGTTATATATTTTGATTGCTTTTTCTAAATAGTTGAATCTGGAACGTTTCGGCGCTTTGTTTACGTGTTCCAATCCTAGCCAGCTTTTGTACGGAACTCCTGAAAAACAAAAACATCGATTAGTCATGGTTGCTCGGATGAACTTTAGGTCTGATCAATATGTGTAATAAATGTAAGCGTGGTACAACCCACCCCAGCAGCTCTATGGGTGTCAAAAGAGGGCATCGTACTAATAGACTTCTTATGGGAAATCGGCGAAGGAGCTGGAAATCTAAGTGGCCGACACTCGACAGAAGGTTCTGGATCATCAAAGGGACTTTTTATTTGGAGCATTACTGAACATTCTAGAATGTTTGGGAGCTTTAAAATGATGTTTCAATCATTAATTTTATTTTGATGAAGGATTAAGAGAGATATTGCTTAGCGACAAAAAACCACCTTTGAGAAATAATGCGTAAGGATTGTGTGCGTGGTTTTTTACTTGAAATGTGTTGTGGCGAGTGTGATCAAGGAAAACTATCATCCATTCTGGATCAAGCTGAATATTTTAAAATAGGAAAGTAGAAATATGAATATGACACATGATTTCGATATAAAATTTTACTAAAAAAACAACGGTGTAAATAACAGTTTTCGAGTTGTTTGACGCAAAAAATGTCAACAATAGAGATGCGTAAACTCTTACTTCTTGGGCCATCTAGAAAAATTTCATCCGGCATCCTTACCATCGTAAAGAAGCAGGTGCAATGTAAAGAAGTTGGTAGCTCTAATCACAGAACATGGCCACCTTAGAAACCATATGAATGTGGCCGTCAGGAGAAAACTGCAGAACACCTGATCTGAGTGCGAGAGGCTTGAACAGCTGAGTTATGAAACAATTTGAAAGCTGAACATCTAATAGGATAACCTTATCAAGGTCCACTGAGCTCAACAGGGAAAACCTTCCTTTAGGTGGGAGTTGCTTTTGAGGTTGACGTGCATAAGAAGCATCAACTTGTAATGTAGTTCTAAAAGGGTTAAGAGCACCTGCATCAGTAGTTCATACCCATAAAATTCACAACATGAAGCCTAAAGCCAATCTATACAAGTTTTAATTAAAAAAATATGACACGAGACTTTTTTTTGTGTGCCATCAAATCAAGATATACATTTAACACAAATGGTGAAAATCTAATAAACAATACTTTATTCTATGGGTGTGCAAGATCTAGAAACTCTCGAGCAGTAACGAGAAATAACTCGATATCGGCTCAATCTCGTCAAGAATAAAATTAATTTCTCGATTGCACTTTTCTTGATTCACTCATAAATTTCTTGATACATTTTTTAAAACTTGAGTTTTAGTTTTCGTCTTTTTTTTTAAAACTTAAAATGTTACATTAGAATGAAAAGAAGATAAACAGTTTTCCAAACAACTCAACAGGGAAGTGATTCAGATATCGCAATAACTTAGCATAGTAGAGATTGTGTTTTATTTAACCTTGGGTTTATAGTAAAATAAATAATGCCAATTGATTACTTAACTAAAAATACATATAATTATATACAAATTTATATGTTGCATATATTACGTAGTGTAAAGGGTTATAATTAGTAGTCAACTGTTAAAGTACATATCTATGAGATACATTATATTTGTAATAGCTTTCATAAACTTAGTAACAATAATTGCAAATCTCGAAAGAAGGTTAACTTATCCCCATAAACTTTATATTCCTTTCTATGATGTATAAATGTATTTGAAATTTCTCACTCTCAACTTGAGATTAAAATTTTGGTCCTTAGGCCAGTCGGTAAAGGTTAATTTAGACCAAAAGTACCAGTAATTTGCAATACGGCTGAATTGTTTTTTATAAGTACATTAAAGTATGTAGATTAACATAAAAAAAGTTTACCAGTCTATCGATTTCCCAAAGTCGAAAAAAAATCGATTATCATTTTTTTTTCGATTATCCTTAATATTTCGAGCTGGGATGAAGTTAGAGGAAAATAAAAAATACCACCGTGTAGGGGAGGTATTTTTCAACAAAAAAGGTCATATGTATTTATTTCGTCCGAGCAATGGTTTGTCTGGAAAAAATTCGATAATGCAGGTATGTATTTTGCAGCAGGGGAAATCACTAAAAGGGGACATCTTATTCATATATGAAGCGTTGGCTCATTCTAAATTGGCCGAATTTTAATATATCGAATTGAAACTTGACATAGGAGTTAAAATATATATTTTAAACATTTATGCTGAGTTTCAGCTTGTTATTTTGAAAATTATGTAAACTTTTATTTATGTTAATCTACATACTTTAATGTACTTATAGAAAAAAATTCAGCCGTATTGCAAATTACTGGTAGTTGTAACCTATACCGACTGGGCTACCTTCTTGTCACTGAAACGCTATTCTCATTTTTTCTCGATCTCGATAAATTGTATTTAATAAATTCTCATTTCTCGATAATTTGTATTAAACAGCATCCCGTTCTAGAAAATAATGTAAATTTTATAAATTTAGCTTTCCACTCACCTGGACCAGGATATGGCCTGAAGTCTTCCAAATTTATAAAGAACCCACTTACTTCAGTAATAAATTTGGGGCGATTTATATGTACTAGTGCAAAAACGTACTGAAAACATAAAAAAAAAAAAAAACATTATCACACAAACTGCAGCTACAATAGTGGCACAACATTAATAATACTTGTTCAATTTAGTCACAAAAATTATTGTTTGTTTTAATTTTAAAATTAAATTAAACTAATATATGTTTAGATGTACATAATTCATGAAGAATATAGAGGAGAACAGTATTGTATTTATAAGAACTAAAATTAAATAAAAGTTCATGCAAACAAGCCCCAAAACACTTAGTTTTCTCTCAGTCATTTTGATTTTTTTAAAAATTACTACGAATTTTATTTTAAATTCAGTATACACACTTTGTATGCTACGTATTACCTAAATACCGAAAACCAAAACTTAACTGTGAAAATTTTCAAAATGGCACCCATATAAAATCTGTATAAACGCTTTTCTTCATATTTATCAATCGATATTTACAAATCGACAGACTAAAAACTTATTTATTTCCAGACCTATTGCAGGATTCCTAGAGAATTTTGGTAGGTCATTTCCCCTAATTCCAGACCCCACTCACGGAATATTTTGAACATTTTCTACTGCATTTGAGCAATATGAATTCTATTGCAAACATTTCCACCCCCTATAGTCTCACTCCTTACACCACCATTCAAGGAGTATGAGTTGAGTGAATTTCCTAAATTAAGTTTATACGCTTTAGGGTTTCAACCAACTATTTTAGAAATTAGTCTACTCACGAAGGCACTGAGTGCGTATACGAAATATAGTAGTCGAATTTGTTCGCACTTCAGCCCCGGTTCAGGCTTTGCTTTGTTCGCAGCGGTTTGCACCTCGACATTACGGTCTCAGATTATGGCCTACTTCACATCGCTCGCAGCGAACAAAGTAGCATCGCGAACTTGCATGCTAGCCGTCTGGCTCTGATCAGAAGATGCCGCCACGGTAAAATCCCCACGTAGATTTTAGTCGGGCTCTTTTATGGTAATTTTAGTTTTTATCGATTTTGGTGGAAACAGACGGGCTATAGGGTCGTGTAAAAAACAAAATGTGCAGAATAATATCCTGTATTTATTTTTTTAATATAAAACCCCAAAATCTACCAAAACGTAAAATACCACAAAAATACATGGTTCAAATAATGTGGGGGCATCTTCTGAGCGAACGGCCGAGTTTGTACGCTGCGAGCGAAGCGAAGCAGTCCGTTATCCGTGGCCGCAAAATCGAGGTGGAAACTTGCAAAGCGAGTTTTTCTACTGCGAGTGGAACAAAGCAGTGCGTGAGTCGAAGCTGAAGGCTTAGGTGCAAACAAATCTTACTAATATATTTCGTATAGATAAGGCAGCTATTCAACGCCTTCGTAGACCAATTTCCCAAATTGTTGGTTGTAACCCTAAAACATATACATTTAATTTTGGAAATTCACTTAACTTACATCAACGGTTCAACTATGTGGTCGAATTATTTGATTTCAACATTTCCGTTTAATCTGGCAGGCGACTCCGAATAAAAATAAATACGAGTAAATGCAATTAAATTTATTTGACGAAATTTCAAAGTTTCTAAAGAAGAAATACTACAGCAGAACAAAAGTTACTGTGTATTAAGTAGCTTACGAAACAAGTCTTACAAAGGCATGATTCACTTGTTACAAAATGAGAGGAATCAAAACTTACTAAAAGAAATGTACGAACAAGTTGACTCACCTTTTCAAATTCTTTCTCTTGAATACCTATCTTTTTTGCTACTTTTTCTTTTATCTCTGCAAACGATTCACCCTATAACAGAATAACAATGAATTAGAAAATGTCGATCAACTGCAACGTAACACGTTTGTGAAATTCCAAAGAAGTTCAAACGACACTGCATTAGCAGTATCATCAACTACGATTACAAAGAAGTTCATACGTAGATCTATAAAAACACAAGAGTTCTGGCAGTTCATAGATGTTCACAATGTTCCAACTTCAATCAATGCCATCTAAAGTCTACGCTACCACAACGTATTGATTTATTTGTTTATTATTAGTGGATGCATGAGCGCTGTTGGTGGGTTTATATTGGAAACATTGCAATGTTGTATTTTAGAAACGGGAATTGCTTATTTGGTGTGTTTTAAGTCGTACAACTTAGAAATTTTGTGGAATGAAATGCTTTGCAAATGAGAATTGTCCATGTATCAATACATAAAAAATGTTCAGCCTCTGTCTAAGGCCCATATTATATTGTAAAATATTTTATAAAATATGTTTTATAAAAGTTCTTTGACAAAGATCTTTGATAGTGTAATGGGCTATCTTTTATTATATACAGTAGTGTCCCGCTAATCCGAAAATCCGCCAATTCTGAACAGAGTTCAGAAAAATACCAATTTTTAAAACTTACAAAACAGGAGAAATTAAAAAGACGTTTGTGAAAAAACATACATTTATTGTTATACAAAATAGTTATAGAGTTTTCAAGTTAAATTCAAGTGTTTCTTTTAAAGTACACGAAGAATGACTTTGTTTACTTGCCATGTTTCATGTTTAACAGTTGACTTCAAGGACTACGAACATAAATAAAAAAAAGGCACAGTGACTCTGTAAAGTAACTCAACACTCACGGAACAAAGATTTACAATAAATTTGCAATAAGCGCACACAGTTTATCAAAGTCCTTAGAGTAAACACTGATCTAGATAAGACTAGACTAGTGCTCAATGTAGTGATTCATAAATATGTTTAAAACATGGGAGGGAGAGGGGTACGTAATGTCTCGGTGCTATGAGTCATCGAAGGAAACGCATTTACTTTCCGACTTTTACTGAACCTGTTCACAAGCCGATCAACCCTGTTTAGAGCAGCCATTAGCAGATGTCCCCGCACAATATTTACCCATTAACATGTCAATATGTTGATTTTATTTATGAAATCCACCTATTCCGAATTCCAGCTAAACCGAACTGAACAGTGTTCGGTCCCAATTAGTTCGGATCAGCGAGACTCTACTGTATTTCTTTTATAAAATTTAAGAGGTTGGCATTACCTTTTGTAAAATGTTAGATACATTTTTACCTTTTAGTACAAGTCCAAAATGTTTTGTAAAAGAGAATCACTTTTCAAATCTTTTATAATAAGATACAATCTTTTATAAAATATTTTACAGTGTAATACGGGCTTACTCTAAAGGTAGTAAATATTTTATTGCTCTCTCAGAATATTTTGCAATTTATGCATAGGCACTGTCAAAGAAAAATAGATTCAACTATATGAAATCATATGCAAATAACAGGGTGTCTACCAAAAGTGATTTTTGAAATTCCTGCTTATTTCCAGGTTTTTTCCAGGTTTCTCAATGATTTTCCTGGTTATCCTTATATGCATATTACACGCCATTCGGTGCTCAACTAATATTAAATATTATTATATTTAATATTAAAGTGGTCAATTGAGAGTAAGTAAAATAAATACTCTCATTTCATCAAATTTCAACAAAATAACAAATTCCTCAACCAAAACTTGTTTCATGAAAGTTAGAAAAGACAAAGATCATAAGGTTTGGATTCACATGTTTCTATTAAAATATATTATTTTTAAGATAAGTGAACCATTTTATAAGACATACCTATGTATACTTCTTGAAAACTCGATTGCACTGTGCATTTTATTTCAGATTGATAATTCTAACTTTTTTTGTTTTCCTAAACAAGTTTGTACTGACCTTCATTACTTGAGGGTTGTTAAATAGATTAGGGGTTACTATTAGAGAACTGAAATTTATCAAAAATCTTTTAACCCAACACCAAAATGGTGATTGCCTCCCAATTCATATAACTGTTGAAATTAAATCACCAATACATTTTATATTATTATTTTTACAATAATAAAAGTTAAACAAATAACAATATAAAGTGCATTGGTGATTAAATTTCAATAAAAAATATAAAATTTCTAAAAACAAGCTACAAAATTTTAATCAAGTATGGGAATTGTGGAATAAATTAATATAAAAACACAACTTGTAATAAAATATTTTACTAAATTACCAAGCCTTTGTAAAAATCAAAATAAAAGCATCAAATATAATAAAATAACACAAATAAAGAGTAATTCACCAACTTTAACACATATTTAGTAAAAATATACAATTTGTTTGCTAAACACTATTTGTGTAAGCCAAAAATATCTAGGCTGCATACGATTATTTTTATAATTGGATAAAAATAAAGCTGTTTAGTATATGACAACAGCGTATGTCCGCGAAAAAATCGATGCCCGAATACAATTTGTGAAAATTGTATGAACTACTATGGTTGAAATATTATTTAAAATACAATGACAAAATATCCGCAAAAGAATACGACGTCCGAATATTATTAGCTCTCAGCATTAAAACGCAATTTAATATACAACAACGTATGAAAATCAATGCCCGAATACAATTTGTGAAAATTGTATGAACTACCATTGTCGAAATACCATTGTCGAAATATCATTTAAAATATAGTGACAAAATGTCCGCAAAAGAATACGACGTCCGAATATTATTAGCGCTAATTTTATAAAACGTCAGCATTAAAACGCAATTTGTATACAACAGCGTGTATGTGCGCGAAAAATCGATGCCCGAATACAATTTATGAAAATTGTATGAATTACCATTGTTATAATATTATTTAAAATACAATGACAAAATGTCCCTGAAAGAATACGACGTCCGAATATTATTAACACTAATTTTTTAAAACGTCAGCATTAAAACGCAATTTAATATATAACAGCGTATGTCCGCGAAAAATCGATGCCTGAATACAATTTATGATAATTGTATGAACTACCATTGTTGAAATATTATTTAAAATACAATGGCAAATGTCCGCAAAAGAATACGATGTCTGAATATTATTAGCGCTAATTTTATAAAACGCAATACACAACAGCGTACATTCGCGAAAACCCCTACTTCGGAGAGCAATAATTAGTTCTTGTTTCTATAAAATACCGGCGCGGCGTTAAAACTTACTTTAAATTACAATGGCTAAGGTCCGCGAAAAGGTTATTTAGATGACACTACTTGTAAAATTCTGAAAAGGTGGAATTAAATATCGCTATTTGCGGGAATGAATAACAAGTAAAACAAAGGCACTTTGTCGGGATTCCTACAAAAAACATAAATACCGGGTAACGTAAATCCCGAAAATGTCCAAAATGTTTTACCCGAACTAAAAACAAATAGAATTATTATACTTTTGTTACAGATCTATAAGATTTGTAACTTTTCTTCACAGTAATTCACCCTAATTCTATAAATAGACACGATAAGAAAAGAATCCATAAGTGGTTGACCTTGAGCCTACTTTACCTTTCTGTGTACAAAAAACCAAGCTACGCATGAATGCGTTTACAAACGAAACAATTGCCTAAACATTTTACTAGGGAAAATATCTAAGTACATCAAAGTAAGAGAGTTTTACATTTTTTCCCACTGATATTTTATTGTTAAATGATTAATTGGGATTAAGTTTAAATACAGAGAATGTTGATTGCAAATATTACATTCAAAATACGGAGAACTGGTTAGTCTGACAATGATAATATGATCTGAACTGATTATCTCTCGAAATCAGTATCGAGTTTCGGCTATAGATTCTTGTTACCGATATCAAATACAAAGTATCGATGGTATCGTGAATCGGCCCATCCCTAATTTAAATGTTACAATGTTTAAAATAGATTATGCACGTAAATTTTTACGGTTTAATAATTCAGTACACATCGAATGTTTTGTTTGTCTTTGGAATCGAGGTACTGTAATTTTATTGTAATCGACTTTTGCGATCGATTCTCTATACCGATTACCGCACTAAGAATCAATGGAATCGATTTTATTGAATCGGTGCTTGCTCATGCCGAACTCCCGCGATCGCGTTTACAAAACCAAAATAACTCAAGTGAAGGAATAAAATTCCCGGTTACACATCAAAATCACGGCTTTCTCCCGGAATTTTCAAGGTTAATTCATATTCCCGGCTATTTCCCGGTTTCCCCGGTTGGTAGACACCCTGAAATAATATGTAAATTATTCATAAACTATTAACAAATAATCAGTTAATACATTTAAATATCTAAACTATACAGCCATAAACACATGATTGTCAAGAATCAAACACACATAATCATTACAATAGTACCAAATAACAGACTTGACAAAATAACTCATAATAAAGGCATAAACAAAATAAATAAAAAGGCATAGATAAAACATTAACTCATTCACCGGGTACACTCCCCTCTGGAGTAAACAAATTTTCAGCTCTGATTTAAAACTTTTAACATCAGATATCTGCTTTGAAGACTTTGGAAGTCTGTTAAATAATGGAATTCCAGCCTGAGGTGAGAGAGCCTTCTGAAGATGTTCAATCTATGATTTTCACACCTGAAATCACTCTTTTTTTTCCATGTGTGGTGTTTATGCAAATCACCGTTCTGAACCCGTTGACTCTTATATCTACAGCACAATATCACCTCCAAAATGTATAAGCTCGGGAATGCTAGGATATTTTAATGATTTTCACACCTGAAATCACCCTTTTTTTCAATGTGTGGTGTTTATGCAAATCACCGTTCTGAGCCCGTTGACTCTTAAATCCACAGCACAATATCACCTCCAAAATGTATAAGCTGGGGAATGTTAGGATATTTAAATGATTTTCACACCTGAAATCACCCTTTTTTTCCATGTGTGGTGTTTATGCAAATCACCGTTCTGAGCCCGTTGACTCTTAAATCCACAGCACAATATCACCTCCAAAATGTATAAGCTGGGGAATGTTAGGATATTTAAATGATTTTCACACCTGAAATCGCCCTTTTTTCCCATGTGTGGTGTTTATGCAAATCACCGTTCTGAGCCCGTTGACTCTTAAATCTACAGCACAATATCACCTCCAAAATGTATAAGCTGGGGAATGTTAGGATATTTAAATGATTTTCACACCTGAAATCACCCTTTTTTCCCATGTGTGGTGTTTATGCAAATCACCGTTCTGAGCCCGTTGACTCTTAAATCCACAGCACAATATCACCTCCAAAATGTATAAGCTGGGGAATGTTAGGATATTTAAATGATTTTCACACCTGAAATCACCCTTTTTTTTCTATGTGTGGTGTTTATGCAAATCACCGTTCTGAGCCCGTTGACTCTTAAATCTACAGCACAATATCACCTCCAAAATGTATAAGCTGGGGAATGTTTGGATATTTAAATGATTTTCTCACCTGAAATTACGCTTTTTTTCCATGTGAAAGTCTCTCTCTTAGTTTCAGTTTTAAAACATCTCTTATAGATTTCTTTTGTAAAGAGAATACTGTTTGTAAGTGCCGTTTTCTAGAATTTCCCCACAAACCAATTCTATAGTTTAAATGTTTTCGACCAAAATAAGCCTGTTTAAATAAATATGTAACACAGTATTTTGCTAAATATACATTTGTATTTATTTATTTTTTGTAAATAAACTCAATATTACTCCAAGACATTTGTCAATAGCGTTTTATGCGTGAAAAGGTTTCAATTGATGAAATGTTTTAGTTTTGTTTACCTACATTTCTGACTTTTAGGAGGAATGGAATTCCAAAGGTCGAGTAGACATCTTTATGGAAGTGAGCAACAGGGATCAACATTTCGTCCTCGGAAAGGTTGACTTCGTCGAGGGGCACTTCTTCTATCCTGTTAACAGATTTAAATGTAATGAAATTTTTTTTATTAGACCTTTCTCGTACATCGATAAAACAGAAAAAAATAACAAACTTAATTTATACTCTTAATAATAAAATAAACAGCTGTTCACGGTACAAAATAATATATAATACATATAAATTCATAATCTCAATATACAAAAATGAATGTGTGTTTCTTTGTTTGTTCTCTTTAGACTCAAAAACTGTTCGACCGATTTCTCTAAAAATTTCACATTTTATCCATATCATTGCCAGGAGTGTTTAGACGTTACAACTACAAAATTTCAAAGGGTTGAAATGGGGTTGCTGCCCCTATACAAAAGATATAAATTAAACAACCTACCTACAAACTAAAATTATGTAATATTATTTTTAAGGTATACACAAAACTATTTGCAATTCGATTACTGAAGTCAAAGGGATGAAATGGAATAACTACCCTTAAAATTAAATCGTAATTTGTACACTTATTTTTCATATATTCTCAAA
>JAGFPH010000830.1:178915-194966 GCA_018207615.1 Philaenus spumarius
CCGGCCAAAATTTTCCCAGCCCTCAATTCCCCCCGAACTTTGTTCAGACATTCGGACGTGTTTTGCACTCCTGATTTAAACATTGCTGAAATAGATAGTTTCTGCGATTCCAATAAGCGGCACACTTGAAAACATCGTCCAATATATTAGCTCTTACAATTACATTAAAATACTTGCCTAAGTTTGCCGGAACCATCCGGAGATAATTCCACTGTCTTCTTCGCCTCTTCTAATAGCTCAGCAACGGTTCCGTTCTTGTTTGGGTACAGTGTTAACTCTTTCTCTTCTTTCATGTTGGGAGAGAGCCAAATACACTGCGAGCAAACACATTAAATCAGTCCTATGTGGAACGACAACTTTCTAATTTACAAACAACAATAACAGAAAGTGTAGAAAACTTCGGGTCGGTTCAATCGACCTTGTACAAATTATGAATTACTAATATACAGGGTGTCCCAGAACTCTCTGTCCCCCTTTTGTGGATTTGTTCCTGGGATCGAAACAAACATATTTCACAACATAAACATGGGTCTACGGTGCTTACTTTTTCGCCTGTCTATAAGTGTTTTTTACAAAATAATTCATATCTAGAGAACTGTTTGACCGATGGAGTTTAAACTTGACAAGAAGTTATACCTAACAATGATATCTATTTTCAGTAAAATAAGTGATTATATCCAATCATAATTTTCAAAATGGCGACTATTAGAAAATTTCAAACCTAAATTACCCAAAAACCGTATATTTTAACAACAATTTTTAAGACACCTTTTTAATTCCCTATCGGATTGTGTAACTGTCAAAACAATCGGATGAAGGGTAACAGTTATTTATTTGTAATAATTGGTTTGTTCAACCCGCCATCCTATACCAACACAGTAAACACAACAATATTGTGCCTAAGTATGCTGTTTTTAACTTTATGAGCAAATAAACTGTTAAGCAAATAAATACAAACAATAATTCGACCACGCAGCTGAACCGCTGACTTGAGTTGAGCAAATTTCCAAAATTAAGTTTATAGGCCTATGTTTTAGGGTTTCAACCAACAATTTGGGAAATAGGTCTATTCACGACGGTGATGAATAGCTTCAAAATGGTTCGCACGCCATTCCGCCTATTGGGAGTATCTTCAATACACAATGCATTGTGTGCTTCGCACGCCAACCCCACGGTAGAATCCGCCACATGGCTTTAAACCAGTACTTCTATGGTATTTTTTACGTTTTGATCGATTTTGGGGGAACCAAGCGAGCTATAAGGTCGTGTAAAATACAAAATGTACAGAATAACATCCTACATTTATATTTGTAGGAAAAACTCAAAAAACAAATTCATTCTTGTAGGAAAAATCTCAAAAAATAGTTACTTCCGGTCAAAAAACGTGCTTATGATTGTAGGATTTTTTGGCTAACGAACTCAACCAACATGTGTACCAAATCGGACTTAAAATGCGGCCGCTAAAGTGCTAACCCATCTATACAAATATATATATACAAATTTTAATGACACCCCAAAACATGTTCTGGGGACCATGATCAGTGCATTTGCTACTCCCGACCTTGGGTCTTACCGTAAGGGCCACTGTAATAGCAAATTTTTCATATGGAAATTCGCTAACTAGATTTGTTAGAAGCATGAAACACCATTTTCCCCCTAAACGTACGCATGCACATCTTCAACAACACTACAAGAGTTGCCTGTAACTTAATGCAGGGCATATACAACATGTGTGTTAAACACCTAAGTTTTCAGATTTTTTCTACTTTGTATATTTTGGCACATACTGTATTTTGCAAAATACTTTTCCACACCGTGACGGCAATCCCATAAAGTTTTATGTTTATCACACTGCGTGCTTACCTTAAATTGCCTTTTGTTTTCTAACTCGTTCACAGGTATGGACAGCTGTTGGTAAAATATTTTCTTAGTTACTTTAGGCTTGGTGTGGATTAAGAGATCTTTTAGTGAACCTTCAAAACTACACCTGACCGGATGACCTGGGCTGTCCTTGTATCTGTAAAAACACAAAACAAAATTAAATGTTTATTTTTCTGTTTGTTTGTTAAAGGCGAAAACCCTGAGCGGCCATAGTCTGGAAACAATTGGAATACACAAACAGTCGATTCACAACTCACTAAAAAAAACTAGTTAATACAGTTGAGCGAGTAAAGCTCGTAGCGGAAACACACGAGTCTGCGGGTTCGGATTATAGAGTGTTTCGCTTTGCTCGCAGTTTGCATACCGGCCATCGGCCTCGGATCAAATCTCTTACGTGGATTTGATTGAACTGGGTATTATTATAGTAATCTACTTTTTTGGAGGAACCAGGTTCGGATCAGAAGATTGGTGGGATTTTAATTGGGGTATTTTAAGTTTTAACTGATTTAGGGAGAACCTGACGGCCTATAAGGACGTGTTAAAAAACAAAATGTACAGAATAATCTCCTATATTTATGTTTTTTAGAGAAATTCCCAAAAAAAGGTTCATTTTAGTAAGAAAAATCTTTATAAAAAATGTTACTTCTGGTTTAAAAACGTGATTCCGGTTGTTGGATGTTCTTGGCTAACGAACTCGTCCGAGCAACTTAGAAAACCAACATACGTAGCAAATCTGGACCAAATCGGGCATAAAATGTAGCCATTATAGTGCAAACACATAAATAAAATTTTCAAGGACATCTCAAAACGTGTTCTGGGGACCATGATCGGTGCTCATGGACCACTCCAGACCTTAGGTCTCACCATAAGAGTCACTGCATTAGCTCAATATTTCCAATGGAAATTCGCTAAAAACAACTGCTTCGAAGTAAAGTTAAGCGATTTTCAAAATGTCCAATATTGTAACTTTAAATGGCGGTCATTTTGTGTAGGGGTGAACCTTTTGATGTCCGATTTGCAGCATTGTGTTCTCCTAAGATAGACCTTTCATTTGAAGTACAACTCGACCTATGCTCAACTCCCTGTGGGCCGTTCCCCTTAGGTGAAAAAATAATTATAATTGCTTAAAAAATTTGCTTTTTTGTAGGGAAACGACGTACCAAGTTTTGTTGCGTAATCTGCAATGATTACAAAAATATAACGCCGTTCATAAATCTTTGAGACACCCTGCATAAATAAAATTTTGGTATTATACATTTTTAATTTTTCCGACCGTTGCAATCCTCTAACGTTTAAAATTTTAGTGTTGCTAGGCTGCCCTGCTTTTTTGTGGTTAGGTGGCAGAGATGACTAGATAAGAATAAAGGCAATTCTATTCTACTCTACTTACGTTTGTGTTTTGAAGAATTGCAACCTATACGGATCCGTGCCTAGTCTCTGTGCCACAGCTTGCGCAATCTGATCGTAAGTCATCCTGATTGACAAGTCCATCGTAAAGCCTGGATCATTCGGTATCATTTTATCACAGAAAGTTACCTCAGTTCGGTGGAACAAATCCCTAAAACATATACATAAAAGTTGTACTACATAATGCTGCATATGTATAATTATATAATAAAACTAATACAGCCGTTTGAACATGAATGTTTATAGGCTACAATTACCTTTTTTCATAACCGGCACAACCTACGTTCTTGTGACTGTTGTTAATCACAACATGCCACAAAACAAAATCGACATAAATAAAACGTTACCGATTTTACACTGTACACATCAACATCCAGCTAAAACTTTGTTTCCACCAGGAGAAAGAAACTAAAGTTGTTGTAGTCCAGTATTGGTAGGGGTCTGACTTGAGTTTTCTGGTAGGGCCAAGTAACTTGGGAATCGCAACCGTCAAAACTCTCAGGTGCATGAAGTTTTTAAAAAAAAATTACTAGGCCTATTTGGCTGGTAACCTGTGTCTACCACTTCATCCAAATTTAAATTCGTAACGTTTTGGAAACTGGTGAAATTTGGTGACCTTATTTTCAAGCAAATCTAAATATACGAAAATGAACAAATACAAAAATAAAATTTATTAAATCGCACTAGCTAGATAATTAACAATTTGTTTTACACCTTACAAAACACGTCATTAAATAAACATGAGCTAGAACAGCTCCCGAAACTTATAACGAGCTTAAGTTGAAAGTTTGAAGAGGCTACATTGTTAAGTACTAGTTTGACAGCCCTCAATAGTGAACGCACTCAGTGATGTAAACATGGGAACAATTTGGTCATTGCTATGTAATACAATTCTTTTGTTTAAAAGGGCTCAGTCCAACTAATATCAAAGTCATGCTAGATTCTACTGCGGCAAGTCTGCTCCTTTGTTTACAACAATGAAATATTAGGTGGCAGAGTTTAAACAAGGCCTAGAAGCTGCCAAGATGAATATCACAGTGGTCGATCACCAGAAGAAGAAAAATCCGTCGGCTGAAAGTGCGCGAGCTAGCAGACATGGTAGGCATTTGGAAAAGTGCTGTAGATCGTATACAGACTTAAAATTTAGATAGGAGAATGGGACAAAACCTGTGTCATAGGATGTTTCGCAGTAATAGTGCCGAGTTTGTGTGTCCGATTCATAGCCATGGAGGAAACATGGGTCCATCACTTCGCACCAGAGACGAAGGAACAGTCAAAACAATGGGGAGAGTTAGATGAAGGAAGCGAAGCCAGTTCCATCTGCAGGCAAAGTCTATGTCAGTTTTTTGAGATGCACTTGGGATAATTTTAATTGATCGTATTCAAAAAGGGAAAACAATCAACACCAAGTATTTTGCCAACAGAAGTGATGAATTTAAAAAGTATCGGCCGAATCTGGCAAAGAAATGTTGTTTAATCAAGACAGTGAACCAGTTCACCACACATTCGTTATCATGGTGGTAAAAATCAATCAATTTAAGTTCAAATTACTGACTCATGCAAACTATTCACCAGATTTACCCCTTGGGCTCAAATGGCTCGTTGGTAAAAGATTTGCTGACAATGAAGATGTGGAGCTTGCAATTGATGGCTACTTTGAGCGGCTCCAAGGTTCTCACTATAAACAGGGATCGAAACTATTGAACATTGTTGGGAAAAGTATGTTGAGTGCAACGTCTGCAATTTAACCAAGGTAATACACTGCCGGTCGAGATTACACTTGTCAGAGAGCTTAATAATTCATATCAGAGAAGTGTATTAGTAAACATACACATAACATCTAAAGACGAGTTGCATCCATATGCAGAAAAGGACAGAACTGTGTGTGATGAAAGGACTAAGAAATCTGGGGAGTTTGTTTTTCCTGCAATGATGTGGCGAGTCTACAGAAGAAGTGAGACAGTTAGCTTCTTCGTTAATGAACAGTGGAAGAGTGTAGACGTATGTCTTATATATAATTGGGCACAATGCCTGATGATATCGTTGAAAGTACTAGAAAATACGAGTAATTATACTGTATCAATATTTTCAGTTTGAATATTGATAATGTTGATGGATTCCCAAGATTCAGGGTGGCTAGTGATATGACCTTTTGAAATTCCCTGACTTTTCCCCGACTAAATAACTTTTTCCCTGACCAATCTTAGAAAAAGCACAAACAAAACCATGCTAATTTTATTTTAGTAAATTAATCAAATAATATTGGTGAGCAAGTCAAATGTTAGGGAGTTCATTAAACATTAAATTAAACATGGTAGTATTATAACAGTTAAATATTTAATACTACCTATATTACTGTACCAACCACCAACAGTTGCAAATTACACATTTATGACTATAAATATTAAATTAAACAATGAATTACTCAAATTATATTATAACAAAAGAAATAACTAATTGGTTTTGTAATCTTTAATGTTTATTTTTTCAATTAAAAATTTTACTAATCTACGATTTTAAAGTTATTTTTAACTATTTTCCTTAAAAATGTTATTTTTCCCTGACCTTAACCAAAACTCCCTGACTTTTCCCTGATTTTTCCAGAAAAGTAAAATTCCCTGACTTTTCCAGGTTTTCCCTGTTTTCCCTGACACTAGCCACCCTGCAAGATATACTTTGAATAAGAAGAACACGAGATCGGAAACGTTGTCTATGATCAATTACTGCTACACAAAGAACAAAGCGAACTGCGATTTGAAAGTGCACGTTTAAAAACGGTATTTTTAAATAAAAATACCAGCTGGTTATGTAATAGAACCGTTTAATTTTTTATTTTAGTATTAAGTATGGCATTCTTAAAAAAATCTTTGTACATAAATAATTTGTTTCACTAAAATATTATTTCAATAGATGTGTATCAGGTTTGATATCGTACAATGTACTTTTTTGGTTTCACCTCATTTAGTCCCTTCTAGTCCAAACGGACTCACCCCTGGAAATTAAATTATAAATTCTTTTAATTTCATAACACAATAAAATAAAACCTTTATTCATCATTATTTAGCTTTATTTAATTTATTTATATATTTTTTGTAACTTAACCCTTAAACTGACCATGCTAATTTTTTGCAATGCCAAGCCCAGTGCGTGTGCAAGACTATTTTCAAAAATTCGCCAAATATAGTAATTATAAACCAATCCAAAAGTGTTCTATTCCTTTTTTGTAGAGAAATGTTCAAAGAATTCATATATGCAATTAAAAAAATTATTGATGTAAAATTGTAAAAGTTGTTAGCTCAAGAAACAAAAAATGTTCAGTAAAGAAAGGAAAAGTTCAACCTTAGGACCTAGCTACATAAAAAGTAGTAAACATTTTTTGTAATTTTTTTCAAAATGTACCAAAGTTTTGTAATTTAGTTCTAAATAGAACTGTAAAAAATATATATGAATTTCAAATTCCTTATTTTGAAAACACCAGTTTTTATGTTCTTACTACATGATTGCTAATAAAACTAGGCCTAGTTTGAATAGTAATTTAGGAATGTATGCTTTGCCCAAAAATGAAATATTATTATAACAAAGTGTAGAGAATAAATCAAAGAATTCAACTGTATAATTGTAAATTATTATGTTATAAACATATTTCATTTAGTTTTACTTGAATCACAAAAATAGATCAAACGAATAAAAACCCTCACGTACTAAATCTATACTACATTGTGTGTTACCGACCATTATAACGGTCGCTTCCAAAGCGTGAGAACAGAGAGTTTTGAATTCAACAAAAATCTGTATTTCCCAGGACTGTACGAATAAAACCGTTAAAGTAAATGTGGTTTAGTTTCAGGGTGGCTAATGATATGACATTTTGAAATTCCCCGACTTTCCCCTGACCAATCATAAAAAAAACAAAAACAAAACCATGTTAATTTTATTTTAGTAAATCAATCAAATTATATTTATGATCAAATCAGTTTTTATCCAACTACCGGCATTGAACATTTAATTTGACACGAAGGTACACAAATTCGAAATCATTTAATAATAATAAAAATAATATTTTTAGAAAAGCACGTTAGAGAAAGGTTTCAAAGTCATATTATGGCAAATGCATTGGAACAAGCTGCCACAATCACTCCCGTAACTTGTCGATAATTGTTTTTACGTATCAGAATATATAGTTTTCTTATTGTTTAGTTCAGAAGTTCATCTTATCTTTAATGTTTCTTTTATCAATTAAAAATGTTAATCTATGATTTTAAATGCTTATTTTTAACTACTTTCCTTAGAAATGTTATTTTTCCCTGACCTTAAATAAAATTCCCTGACTTTTCTCTGATTTTTCCAGAAAAGTAAAATTCCCTGACTTTCCTAGGTTTTCCCTGTCGCTAGCCACCCTGAGTTACAAGAAACGAAAGTTTGAAATTTTCCCTACAAATCCATGTAAATGTAACTATTCAAATATATCGAATGCAAAACGCGCTTTATCATTGGTTGAAAACTGTCCAATTGCAAAGGTTTACAGAAAACTCTATACTTTCGGAACTATAAGAGTGACGTCCGATTGGAAAGCAGTTTTAGAAATTTCAAATCTTGACGAATCCAAAGGTATCTTTATATTATTTTCAAAATAGTTCCGTTGAGCGGTATTGAGCCTTAGAGAAGTGACAAAGTTGAGTAACTTCTTTGCGTTTTCTCGCGCGGCATAAGCTTTTCATAAAACTACAATTACATATGTAAATATAGGTTTTAGAAAAAAATTTTATATACAAAAATTTTAATTTAAATCATTTCCCTTCCAACGGTTTTTGTTTTATTGGGATTGGATGAATTTAGTGGGTGAAAAATTCAATGCAAGTAGAGTTCTCAACCGAGCAGTCAAACACGCATAGGGTTAAACGTTACATGAGCTAAAAGGAGACTGTGTTTATAGTCAAATTTGGTTGTTTTCTATGTTAGGTCGGGTACTACCCTCACAACTAAACATATCTCATATTCTCACAAAGCAGTAGGCACAGCTGAAATCAAGCAACTTACCTGAAGTAGTCACGGCATGTAGAGAGTTCGGTTGTTACTTCACTGGGCTTAGCTTTCTTCTGGAATACTATAATGTCACCGTCCATCAGTTCCTCCAGAACCTACACAAAAGCAACATTTTATATTAATATTCAATATTCCTTGTACTGTCAAACTTCTATTTAACAAAATGCACTATCCAGACAAAAAATTTGTTATTTGGAGCCAGCAATCTCTAATTTATACTGTGTATATAGCCTACAGATGTAGTAAAATAAAATAAATACAGTAGAGCCTTGGCAAACCAAGTTTCCGCATTAACCGAGGCAAATTTGGAAAACAAACTTTTGTTAAAATCAATTGTTAACTTACAAATAAATGTAAATCAACTAAATTGATTTCAATAAAGAATTCATAGTTTTATTACATTTATTGAACCAATAGACTAAACAACCCGCTGTTAAACCGTACAAGTGAGATAACATCAACCAATATCTGGAGTGATCACGATAGCTCAGTTGGTAGAGCGTTACCGCAGAGTGGTAAATTTCCTGGGTTCAAATCTCGGTCTCGGTCTATGTTTTTTCACTTGTAATTTAATTAATTTAACCCTTGCTGAGGAAGCGTGTAAGCAAGTAAATTATTACAAATACAAAATAAAGGAAAATTTATAAATCGATATTTTATAGTTGCAATCAAATTATCAGCTCACAGGTTCTTGCAGTTACATAGGTTATGTTTCAAGCTGCGTCATTGTTAGCGTGCGTTAGTCGTGTGTTTATTTTAGACAGTTAAATGATTTTCATAGTTATTTATTGTGTTTATAACATGGCTTATAGTACTCAGTTTTATACATTTTTATATTAGTTTTCACTTATTTGTGTAGTGTAGGCTATATTACAGACAGTGTAATGGCAGGCCTACTGTCAACAGTTCGGATATTGACGCTCAAAAATAACGATAAAACTTGTAAATATAAACATAATTGGATTTTTTTTTTTTTTTAAATTGATAAGACTCTAATGACATACAAATAAAATTAGTGCAAAAATGTACATTTATCCTGTTAAATTAGTCCAAAAATCTTTTTTTTTAAACATTTATAACAATTAGAGTTAAAAACTGTGAACACTTTACAGTGACAATTTTATGCAAAATTGAAATTTTGATAAATTTTATTGTAAAAGTGGGTCTATAGGCTTTCCCAGTACCGCATACAATATTTACCTTTTCTAAAGGCTCGTTGTAGTTGCTTATTCTCTCAACCATGTTGGGTCTGATCTCTTCAAATAACAACAGTTCAGTGTCAGGCGGGAATCCAGCGCGTTCGTTCAGAATAGGAATCAGCTCGTCTGTGTAAACATAATAATAAATACTTTACAGTTTGAAAAGGCATTGAGTGCTGCGACAGACGCCGCAATAAACAATACTGAAATTGTAAACTTGTTCTATATGATATTTAAAAATATATAATGGATTTCACCCAACTTATAGATTAAAATACTTTGTCCAAGTGCTGTAGTAAAAATTTAATAACAATATTAGAAATATATACCACGTCAAAATAACAACTCGCACAACACATACACAGTACTATAAACGATATTTTTAAATTACACACGACGTTTCACGAAGATTGTAAACACTTTGCGTCTTCAGGTGTAAACAAAACTAATTCTACGCCTAAGCCTCTCAGAGCGTCTAACACTGGTTAACTGAGGGCTCGATTGAAGGACAAGCCCCACCATGTTTATGTTGTCAATTTCCTTAATAGGCCTGTCAATAAGTCTATTTACTTTATTTCGAATTAAGGGTAAATAGACCGCACTAATGGTTGAACTAGGCTGAGAAATACAGTTTTTTCTTACAGACATAATCGCTGTTTTTTTAAATACCCCTTTTCTCCAATTATTCTCTTTCAGTAAAATAAACCCCTTGTCCCAACAAATAGTGATGTTAATCGCTCGAAGATTGCTGAACATGTTACAGCTATAATAACAACCATGCTATTTGTTCACTGTAAATAGTGTGGCGTAACTTTTCACCATTTAGGGTGTTCAAATGTCACCCAAAAATGTCAATAACACACCTTATAGGTGTTTTGAGTAACCTTTACACCATAAGGGTGAAATGGTCGACCTAAGGGAGTATGAATTACACCCCTAAGGTGTGATAGGGATGTAAATAGATGATAAGGTGATAGAATACACTTTGAGGGTGTATTTAAATGGTATTAAATTGCACCCATTTGGTGAAAGGTCTCATCTATTGGTGTAAATATCCCAGCTAGGGTGAGAAGGTTTAATCCCAAAGGTGCAACGATGACGGCAAAGGTGAAAATAGGGTGTTCGTTTAGTAAGAAAGGGCGCATGCTCAGTGAGAATAAAATTGACTTTGTATGGAACACGGCTGAAAGACGGAACTTGAGGTTATGAAATGATGGAATAGGGAACGGTGTAGTAAAAAAAATCTACTGAGACGTAGACGCTTGGAATATTAGCAAGGTAAGAATCTAACCTGTAATCTTTTCCTTCTATGTATATAGACTGTGTTTTGCCAAAAGGGCGAATGGGACATTTTAAAGTTTTTTCAGTATGAGCAAAAAACGATATTACTTTACTATTTGAATACTTACATACAAGTTGCTTATATTGTACAACTTTAATTGAAGAAAACCTCTGGTTTTGCTTTATTGTACTTCAAATTAAAGGTCTAATTTATTCGCCCTTTCGTTTTTTATGATAAAGAGGTAAAGTAAACATAACACTACTCATTTCAAACATAAATATAAGTAACAAAAAAAGCTCAAACTGTTTAATTTTTTTTTAAGTTTTCAGAACAACTCGAAATTTGCGACGTCTGCATTGATATAGTATGATATCATATAGTAGACCTTTCACATGTTATTCTAAAGTCTCGCCAATACAAACTATACAGACTAACTTAGTACCGAGCTAAGTAATTATAAACATCTCACGAATACAAACCATACTGACTCACTTAATTAGAACCAAGCAAACTTCCTATAACCACTCCTAGATGGCGCTAATGAAGGTACATTTTTGTTATAACCGCTCCTAGATGGTGCTGACAAACTATCTTTTACTTTACACGGAATATTTATACCGATAGTAAAGTAACTGAAGTTTTGTTAATTTGTCAGTTTTCTTTCATGAAGCCGTAGTCTAGTGGTAACGAAGCGTCTTTCTGATCACAAGATGCCGAGTTCGAATCTAGGCTAGGGAGACCAGATATCTAATCATATCTGTGGTTTGAGGGTAGGAGGGCGGAAGTAAAGCAAACGGTGGTTGGCTCGCTTCCAAGCTGACGGGATATGACTAGATATCTGGTCTCCGGCTGGGGCTGTTTTGCATAATTTTACTACAAAATTTATATATATATATATTTACTAAAAAAAAACCAGGAAAAAGACAGTGTAAGTGAACATCTATTTTAATGTTAATCTTATGCATATTCAACAAATATTCTTTAGAACATATAGAAATTTAAAAAAATTAAAGTCAAATATCCAAAAAATGTCCCATTTGCCCTTTTGGCAAAAACACAGTCGAATATATCCTAAACTTAAACCCACCTGATATTGGAAACAAGTGAATCTTATTAATTAATCTGAAAATATTAAGGTTAGGCTAATTTATTTTCTAAGACATTTTGCAGTTCATTATCATTATTAACTTATCATTAACTGAACAAATTAAATCATAATACCGATCTTAAATAAAAAAACTGTAAACAATAGTCCTACTTTGAATAAGCATTTGTTTTAAAATAATAACGAAGTATTCACATGCCCGTTAATATCGAGTGTAAAAATAGTGACGGGTCTGACTAGAGTGAGAATGTTACACCTTATGAAATACATATTACACCTAGAGGGTATAAGTAGAGCAAGAATGTTACACCTTGGGATATAAATATTACACCCAGATAGTGTAACTAGAGGGAGAATATTACACCTAAGGGTATAATTATAACACCAAGAAGGTGTAACTAGAATGAGAATATTACACCTTATGGAAGAAATATTACACCTTACAGGGTATAAATATTACACCCAGAGTGAGCTAAATTTACACCATAATGGACTTGAGTTAAACCTTAGGATATTTTGGAAACTTACACCCTTAAGGTGGATTGTAACACCAATGGTTGAAACAAAGCACCTGTCAATTACACCTTGGGGTGGCTCCTACAGCTGCCACCTCTAAGGTGTAACTGCACACCTTTCCTTTTTACAGTGTTGGGACAAGGGGTCTATTTTACTTAAAGAGAATATTGGGAGAAAGAGGGTATTTAAAGAAACAGCGATTATGTCTGTAAGAAGAAACTGTATTTCTAAGCCTAGTTCAACTATTAGTGCGGTGTATTTACCCTTAATTCAAAATGAAGTAAATAGACTTTTTGACAGGCCTATTAAGGAAATTGATAATGTAAACGTGGTGAGGTTTGTTCCTCGCAATGACCATCAAGCGAGCCCTAAGTTAACCAGTGTTAGGCGCTCGGAGAGGCTTAGGCGTAGGACTTTGTTTTGTTTACACCTGAAGACGCGAAGTGTTTACAATCTTCATGAAACGTCATGTGTAATTTAAAAATATCGTACATAGTACTGTGTGTGTTTTGTGTATTGTTTTCACATGGAACACATTCCTAATATTGTTCTTAAATTTGGACTACGGCACTTTCTTCGGACATGTTGGTAGGAAGGGGTTGTTGCATGCTTCGAACATATCTAAATTTATTCACGAAGTTTGACATTGATGAACGGTGGCGCGTTTTGGAAGACACTTTCGTTCATCATTCCCCAAAAATAAGCGTCACATGGTGAAAGGTATATTTTGTCCCTTACTTAAAGATTATCCAGTTTGTATTCTGTACAAGAATCCATCCAGGTTTATAACATTCTTCTTAAAGACATATTACTGATGTTCATTTTCAAAGATATCGTGCGAAGGGTTCTTTTCGGAGGCTGAAGGACAAGAATTATACCGTGATTTTCATTCGTAGTGACCTTTTCCTCAGCCTATACGCCCTCGAGTGAAAATGCTACCTGTACGACAACACTTATCATTATCACATTACTTGGCAGGTGTTTGTGAAATTGTTCTTGACACTCTACAGCAGTTCGCAACAAACTAGGACTACCGGAACGACCTGTCCCGTATGAGCAAAAATAAAGCTCTAAGATAAAATTTTCTCTTGGTAAGAACCAACATTAATTATCTTCAAACAAAAAAGTAATAGTAAGCAATGTGGTGGGGCAACAATCGAAAATGTAATCAGCTGTTCTAACGACCAACCTCAGCTGCTGTAATTTCAGTACTGTTTATTTTTTCCCACACCATATATCCGTACAAAGAGTACGGATAAATAAATGCTTAACGCTATAGACTACAGTAGAACCCTTCTTAACCGGTCTCGGATCAATCGGTCTTTCCCACGGAACCACAATTTTTTTTCTCTTACAGATTATACTACTGTAACATTGATTGTTTGGAAAATAAGCGGGGTGATGCAACATTAGGTATGGCAGGCAGAACAGGGGAGCGGGAGCGTGAATTTGGTTCCCCTCTTCTTTCCGCGGGAACTATATTTTTTCATAGAATCAAATGACAAAACGGCAGCCTTTGTTTATTTTTCTTCGTCTGTTGCTTTGCCGGAACCTTTACTGAATTTCGTGGGAGCAAAATATATAATATTTGTAACATATTGAGTAATATGTTGAGCAGCAAAAAGTTCAATTAGACGTGATGAACGTACGAAAATGGAGAGACTTGGCTGTAAAAAATTCTTTGAAAGTTAAAGAACAGAAAAAATAACAAATTTTTTTAAACACTGATACAGTAGATTTTTATGTAAATTCAGTTTTCAAAGTTTATGTAAGTTTAGAATGTTTAATTTGATGGTGTTTGTTCATGTATGTACATACAATAAAATGAGATGCAATAACGTTTTATTTGCTTGTTTATTTAGGTTATTTTTTAACAAAAATCTATTTATTACGGAACCTTGCATCAACGGGCCAAACAGGTAACCGGCCAGGGTCGCGGTCCCGACCAGATCGGTTAAGAGGGGTTCTTAATGCAAATAATAATCCAGTCTTTAAGTAAATTATACAACATTAAGGATTAAGGAAGGAAGGATCTGACCTAAGGTTTGTGCAATGGCTGTTCTTCGCATGGACACAGGTAGTGAACGGAAGGAAAATCCAGCTGAAATGGAGAGGAAAAATCAGTTCATTAAACATAAAAATAGATCAATTTATTTTGGTAACAAAATTACCTAATAACAATATAGTAAATTACTTTTAATACAAAGAGAGATTTTTAGACTTATCAGCTCTAATATTTAAAGACTGAAACAGCTTAACTAGGTTTTCAGAATGTAAAAGAGTTAAATTTGAAAAACCAAAAACATACTTACGAACTCTGGAAGCGATCGGCATGTACTGATGTCCACAATAATAAATCCGTTTCGCTTTCGGGTCGTACATCTTGAAAAACAACAACACATCCGACTGTTTGTCGAAAGGAGGAAGCGCCGTGAGCCCGGAATCGGGCGGCACGCACTCCACAAACAGAAACCAAGGATTCTGCGTGTCAGAGATGTCCGCTACGTTCTTGTTCCAGTCGGTTTCGAGGTCGAGAAGCGTAGGCCTGCAGGTCATGTTGGATCGTATTGTGACCGGCCACGGCCTCAGCTGTTCCACCGGATATTTCTGGATCACACACCAACAAACACCTATAAGTGTACACTCCCGATATATTTACAATTTGTTAGGCGAAATGTGTTATCGGGGTGGAGTAAGTTTAGGCTGTATTTAAAGTTATCAACCGAGACAGGTTCAAATTATCACAGTCAAACTTGGATAATTCGAAGTTGAAGGGACCAGGGAACAAATAAGATCTATCCAAAAATTTGAATTACATATGTTCACTCAAAAAGAAGAGGTAAATACATGTACAGTACTGGACTGTAAAAAAATTAACTCCACAATCCAAGATTTAACACAAATTTTATTTTACAAAATACTGCACTTGTACAATATACAGTACAGTAGAGTTCCGCTATTCCGTACAGAGTTCAGAAAAAAGTACATTTATTGTTATGCAAATAAGTTAAATAGCGACATACACAGAACCTAAGCTTGATGAAAACGCCTACAACCAAATTTGAATGAAAGCTGGTTTTGTTTCCTTCACGTTTTCCATCCGTTTTGTGGGAAGGAAGCTACCACAGCAAGCATCCGGTGAAAAAGATACCAGGTCCGCCAGAAAGAAGGAAGGATTAGATACAACAGCTAGGCACTAGTAGTGTTGTTGCCAACTCCTCGTTCATCCGTTTTTCTCCTCCGATTTCATTATCACGACATTTTTTTCTCTTTTCTTGATCTTTTTTCAAGACGATGCGATACAAACCGACAGACTAAGGGATGACAAAACGGACAGTTGAACAACCTATCCATCCCTTCCCTTCAGTTTTTAGAAGAAAACAGAATCTTAATGGAAGGAAAACACTTACGATGTAAACCTACACTAAGGCGACGTCAAGAGCATTTGCCGCGTCTACGTGTGATATAAGTTCAGTTTGGGCATTCATATCCTCCTCGCTTTCCTCCGAACCGATCAACGCTGTATAGAACTGACACTAGCAGATGTCCCCACACTTAATTTATGCATTAACAAGTCAATACCTTATTGTTATATAAGAACAATCCTTCCGAAAATTT
>JAGFPH010000830.1:211841-228888 GCA_018207615.1 Philaenus spumarius
TGTTTAGGTATTTCACCCTAATACATGTTCTGATTTTTATGTATAAATCACAGGAATATTAGGAATTTTTTCAAACGACTTCAAGGATAACTTTTTAGTAACGTCTTTTTCCTTAACTATACTGTCTTTGTGAAACAACAAAAATTCGCTCTAGCATACTTTAGATATGTTGAAACGCAGCGGATTCTGAAGCGCTAGTGCTGATTTAAAACATCATCGTAATAAACTCGCTGCCAAAAAATAACTAATGGCCCTAGATTAGCAACAAACAAATATTATTAAAATTTTAATTTTTATCTACATTTTTCCTGAAGGAATTTTTTCCTGACCAAAAAATAAAACAGTTTACCGCTTTGTATATTTTTGACTACACCAACTATAACATAAAAAAGTTTATTAATATAAAATACATAGTTAAATTTTTTTTAGAACATTCATACTTACACTGTTAGAGTCTTCATGATCTGACGTAAAATTTGGTATAAATAAGAATAAACTATTTTGTAATATGTTATCTAATTTTTACAGTAGTTTTAATTTAAATGTTACGTGCGCTCGAATTAAACAATGTCAACGGGAGTCACGGCGTGACGTCAACAGCTTCAACTAGAGTGACATATGGGAGGTATAGGGATCGAGCATACCTTGTAGCTCCAGACACCTTGCTACTAGAATACATTTTTGTTACCTTGCTTGTGAGTGCCCTATAAAGGTTTACCACTGAGAAAAATCTAATCACTTGGAGGGTTAACAAAATACATAAAACATGCGAGTGGAGGGAGCAAGGGGGTTGGAATATGATGCCCCCCCCCCCCCAGTATATATAGGTTACCGAGAAGTCTTAAACCAAACAATATGAGTCTACTTTCCATCTTCTGTTACTTACTTTGCCGTCTCCCTTAGGATTAATGAAGACGACGTAATGGCCTCCATGATTGTCCCCGCTATGCACCAAAACTGCGTGTAAAGTATAATCAGCAGGCGTGGCTTCATCTGCTTTTAAGTAGGAATTTAAAGAAACTTTCTCTTGAAACTCAAATCTGAAACAAAAGAAACGTATTCATAAAATACCTATTTTTGGTTTATTCCGACTGTGATATCTTTGATGATTAACAATAGTTTATACAGATACCGGCATGAATTCTGGCACTTGAGCAAACAGCTACACTAACCTGACTAAAAACATCATGTTAAACGGTACATCTCTGTTTAACACGTTCATTGCTAAGGGCGCACATGTGAGCTAGACACTCAACAATTTGAGAAGCGGCCGACGCACAGTGCATTGCACGCAAACCCCTGTATTGGGAGTATTTTCAATACACATAATATTGCGTGCTTCGCACCTAACCCCATTATTGGGAGTATTTTCAATAAACAGTGCATTATGTGATTCACACGCCAACTCCCGTATTTTGAGTATTTTCAATACACAATGCATTGCGTGCTTCGCACATCAACCCCCATATTGGGAGAATTTTCAATACACAGAGCATTGCGTGCTATGGACGCACATGTGCGTCCGCTTTCAAATATTAGTGATTATTACGTAGAAATGTTCAAAAATAAAATAATTACTTCTTATTAGGCTATAAATATAAAAAATAAAAGGTGAGCTCCTAGCACAGGAAATATAAAATTTGCGTAGCAGTGAGCGCGTTAAGGGTGAGGTTGAAGGATGAGTCACATTAGGAAGCGTTATGAGAAAATGTTTTTTTCCCACTTACGCCCTATCCCCATATCCCCGGCCCATCGTGCCAGCGCGAGGCCAAGAGCCAGGATTCACGCCGAAATCTGTACCTAGGCCATATAATGAGTGTACATATCACATATATTATTTCTCAAGGCAATTTTTTTGTCGGTACGTCATAACTTTCTTAATACATCATCAAATTACACGAATGAGGCATCATTTTAAAGCTTTCCTTAACCGCTACACCGGAAAAATATACAAAATACAATTATACGAAAAAATTTAAAAAAATTATAATAATAAAGAATTCGAAAGTAACAATGATGTAAGATCAAGTAAGTTGTAGGGATATTTTCCTGGCGTTGGCAACACTGATGATAACAATACCCAGCTGGAGAGCTGCCGTTAAGCCACTACTTGCTATTTTTAATTAATTGTATATTTAGTATCGTATAGTATAAGCACTATACGATACTAAATATACAGTGTGTACTTTAATTAAGTGGGATTTAAGTAAGTTAGAATGTGAATGCTTCGCACGGGTCAGCTAGTTTTGTTTATTTCGTAAGCCTATTTTAATAAGTTTGCCGAAAACAAATACTTAATCAAAATGCTAAAGTTGCTATATATGGTTTTTTTACGAGAAAATTTTGTATAATATTTGGTAGTCTGTAACTTAAGGTTTAATATAAAATTCTGTGTGCCACACCTTTATTCCTAAATAAAATAAATTTAGAATATACAAGGATTTTAGAATTTTGTTATAAAAATAAATACAGTTGTTTCAAATACGAGGTGTGATCACAAAATACAGTGAATAGGCTACATTTTTATAGCAGCAACTGCTGATGCTACATCCAATTGATCTGATTTTGCGATAGCCTGATCTGTTGAGACAGTCAGTGTTGTTTGAACAGTTCTGACCTGTCAGTCAGCTTCCAGAACCGCTAGAGTGAGGTCGTGTTTACCATGGATGTCGAACAACGCAACAACATTAACTTTTATTTCAAGTTGCAAAAACGTGCCAAACAAACTCAAGAAGAAGAAGTGTATGGCGATAATGTGGTGCCTCTGAAGATTGTTTAAAAGTGGTATGAGCGATTTAAAAGTGGAAACGAGTCAATTGAAGACCTCGAGAGTCGGGACATCTTTCGACCTCAAAAACGAGCAATAAGTGGCCAAACGTGTTCGTTCAAACAGATGAATGACTATTTAAGAATTTACTGAAAAAGAAAGTAACCAGAAAAATAGGCCAATTGATTTTTTCTTGAATACAAGTCGGTTTGCGCGAGTTTTTAGCAGGAAAAGTTTTCCCGTCTGACCACATCCACCTTACTCACTAGACTCAGCACAGTGCGACTTCTGGCTCTTCCTAAAAATAAAAAACCGTGCTAAAAGGAAAACGTTTTGCCACTATTCCTGATATTGAGACGGCCACGACTCAGCAGCTGAAAGCTCTTCCAGAAATATTCAACGTTGGAACAAGTGCATCGCTAGCCAAGGACAATACTTTGAAGCCTATTAATTTGTTTGTAATAAAATGATTCGCCACATTTTTTTTATCACACCTCATACACTTCAGAAAAAAAAACAATATTTATATATTTTGTGCAAATTTATAAAAATTTACTTTTAACTTAAAAGATGTCTTCTCAACCTTTCGTAAAACAGCGAAAACACTGTATCGGATGCCGTTTATCAACTTAAAAAGATGTGAAACAACTTAAATTGTTCTCATAGGAGGCAATGTGCTTTGGTCTTATACTTAATAACTGAAAGAAATCGACGGCAACTCATTTCAGTATAAAGTTTAATTAGGAGAAAATTTATTATTTTAAATGCACTTTTTAGGGGATTTCAAACAATAATTTCCCCATTTGTTATGAGTGCAAAGTCTGAACAAGTCTCCTGCAGCTGAAAGGCCGAAGCTATATTTCAAAGTGATCAAGAACAGGTATAAAAAGATAAAAATAAATTACGCTTGACATATTAATTTTTTAAATAAAAAAACTTACCTGTCGTTAAATTTGACCGAACAATCGGTCACGGGGTCGTATTGGAACCTCATTAAATGCAAGTGAAGCACCGGCGGAAAGGAAGCGAATATAACGCCTTTCTCGGCATCCTGTAGACCGTGCTCGCCTGCGTCGTACTTATTGTCCCCATCGAGCATTTCAGTTCTTATATAATCGTGGAACGATTCCGCAACTGAGTACAAACAAAAACGCCATTAGAAGTAGTTTACATTGAAGGAATATAAATAACAACAACGAACAAAGAAGGACTCACTGTTTTTCTTCCCTTTTACGTTCAACTGGATGTCGTAAAACGTTTCTAAGCGGGTCGATTGGTAATCGATGTTCTTGCATTCGATGAAGGACTAAAACAATCAAACACAGTTAATGTCATTTCAATTTGGCGGTCGTTAGTTGATAAAATAAGTACGACTGTAATTAAGAGAACTCTTGAAATAGTGACAGGGTCGAATTTATTTACAGTTTTTGATTTTATTAAAGGTACTAAGTAATCCCACAAAAAGATTTTGATAGAAGTTGTAAAAACACAACCTTGTTGTAGAACCTAGGATGGTTTTGTGTTGAATTGTAAAAGCTAATTAGACATTATAACTTTGCATTATTATCATTCTATATCCAACACAAAACCTAACCTAGAATTTGCAAACATAACCTTTATTGAAATGTTAAAATTGAAGACCAAAATCAGCTGTTATGTTTGAATCGGGAATTATTGCATGTTATAAAGTAACATATGAATTTTTTTTAAATTATTCAAATAAGAAAAAAATTTTAAATTGAAAGACATTGTAGAAGGAGGTTATTAAAATAATAACTGACTTCACCCAACTTGTTGACTAAATTGAAGATCAACAGGAACTGTAAACTTTCTACAATATTTTCGAAATGAAATTTCTCGTCGTAGGCAAACACAACACTTCGCACCATTTGATCTTAGATAGTAGCAAACATTTGTTTTTTCAACCTGTCCAAGCGCCTAATATATGTTGGTGGAGGGCTCGGTTCAAAGGTTCAAGGCCACTACGCTCAAATTTCAATTCCTAAAATATTCTTATCAAAAAAAAAATATTTACAATTTAAGTTGTTGTATGTGGTTTCGGGTGTCGTAAACGTGTTTCGGAACATACAAAATGTATAGGTACAGGTGAAGTTAAAATTTGGAAAATCAATGAATATGTCATAGCCGACGGCCACACTATTTTTCTGTGACACTACGTCTACTTTGTCAAAAGAAACTAATCGGAAAAAAAGAGTATAATGAGACAAGCGATTTATTTGCCCTCATAAAAAACAAGTACGGTGACTTTCGAATACCTATTTTAGGAATTAACAACATGAACTTAGTGAGGTTTTGAACCTCCGTACGGCCTTCAGATGAGCTCTTGGTGAAGCTGTATTAGGCACTCGGAGCGATTAAAAATGAAAACATCCGCTACCATCTAAATACATCTTAGTTATGGTTTCTTCGCCAAACATCAAAGTTTTTATAAAAATTCCTGTTCACAAGACTTTGTGTTGTGCGTTTGCGTACAACAAGAAATTTCATTTCAAAAGAGTACTGTACAAAGTTGGTCTACGATACGAGGTATGTTGATCTGCAATTCAACATTCAAGATGGGAGGAGTTCATTAGTTATTTTGTAATTAGAAAAATAATATTTTAATAATTATGGATTTTTAACAAACTACTGAATAAATCAAAACAAAAATTTATTTGGGCACCCTTTTGTGTTAAGAAAAACCTTCCTGCACTGAAAGTTTTTGAGTTCTAGAGAACTTCACACATAAATTTTATGAATTATCTCTATACAGGGGAGCTGAAAAGTCTGGAGAGTTTAATATTTTGTATATACAAAAAATTTGAAGGTAGACGTGATTCAGGAACCTAGTCTATATAAAAATAATATTTTATTAAGATTTAAAAAAGTTATCTGCCTGTTGAACGTAGCTTTGTTTTTTTAAATGGGAAGGTGTTCATGTGATGCATTATTTCAATGTAGAATTTCTAGAGAAAACCAACGGTGAAATTTGCACATCCATATCTTTAACCGTTTAAAAATGGCGGCCAAAGAACAATGAAATCGTGTTTTCCGATTTTTCCCCATTTTGCTGTACTATTTTTGTTTTTTATATATATTATATTAATTATTATTCTTTTTCGATTTAGAATTAAATAAGCTTTCAAACTATATGCCACACAGCGATATTTGGGAGTATTTGGTTGAAACATTCGAAATCAATTTAGAAAAGATCGAAATGGATGTTAATCCGAAATTTTAAATACTCCCAAATATCGTTGTGTGGCTTATCGTTTCAAAGCTTATTTAATTCTAAATCCGAAAAGAATAATAATTAATATTTGAAAAAAATAGTACAGCAAAATGGGCCAAAATCAGAAAACACGATTTCGTTGTTCTTTGGCACCCATTTTTAATCGATTAATTTTTACATCGAAATGATGTATCAAATGACCACCTTCCCATTTAAAAAAAAACAAAGTTACATTCAAAATGGCGGATCCAAGATGGCGGATACATTTTTTGAAATATTAATACAACAGTATTTTTACATAGAGTAGGTTCCTCAATCACATCTACCTTCAAATTTTCCTTATATATGAAATATTAAACCGTCTCCAGACTTTTCAGCTCACCTGTATATAAAAATGAATGTTTCTTTGGCCTTCTTTAGACTCATAAACTATTCCACCGATTTTATTAAAAATTTCACAGTTTATCCATTGATTCAAGTTGGGAGTGTTTAGACATGACATTTACTACAATCTAAGGGGTTGAAATGGGGTTGCTACAACAATACAATAAATATAAATTGAAGTACTGTAACTTCATATAATACAACTTAAATTGTGCAATATTATTCTTAAGTGATATAGAACCAATTTGCAATTTGATCACTTAAGTCAAACGGATGAAATGGGATAACTACCATACAAATTTAATAATCATTTATACACTTACTTTTTCTATATGCTCAAAAACTACTCAAATAATTTCAATAAAAATTTCACAATTTACACATATATTAGTACCCGGGTTTTTTAGAGAATATGATCACTATAATCATTAAAATAAGGTAGTGTTAATCAAAGATATTAAAATAAGGTAGTGTTACAAAGTGATATGAGGGAGATTATTAATTTATATTTTAACTATATTAGATGTAGAATTTTATTGGTAGCCTACGGTGCAACACGCGATGAAGTCAAATCGCATAGTTGCATTTTGTAGTAAGCCAACGACCGAGCTAGAGTAAAACTAAGTAAGGACAGAGATGTTAAATAGAGGCGACAAATTCGAGACAGGGCTTTTTTTGGGTAGAACGAGTGTAAGTGTACGTCGGGGCGACACGGGCTGACCGGAAGAAGCCACGAGGACAAATTAAGGTGAGGAACATTTATTGTGAATATTTGGGGAAATTGTTTTAGCTAAGAAGAATCAGTTTTGTTTGTTTTATAATAAATTGAAGTAATTAATTATTTGAGTGATATCCGTATTTGAGAACTTTGGGAAGTAGATACATTATTTGAACTCAGTTTTGCCCGTAGAGTTAGGCATAGGATGTATAAATATTAAAGATTATTGTTTCTGAACATGTTAGTAGAGCACTGTATTTATTAGTGTCTTTAACTGTCATTGGAATAAAAGCTACGTTAAAATATTCTTGATGGGTTTGAGTTATTGCAGCAAGTATATGATCCTCTCACAAAATAATTAGAGCCAAGCGAGTAGTCTTTATATAAACATCCCTACGTAATAAATTTCTACATCTAATATAGTTAAAATGTAAATTAATAATCTCCCTCATTTCAGTTTTGTTTGTTTTATAATTTATTACGTAGGTATCTTTATATAAAGACTACTCGCTTGGCTCTAATTATTTCGTGAGAGGATCATATACTTGCTACAATAACTCAAACCCATCAAGAATATTTTAACATAGGTTTTATTCCAATGACAGTTAAATAGACTAATAAATACAATGCTCTACTAACATGTTCAGAAACAATAATCTTTAATATTTATACATAATATGCCTAACTCTACGGGCAAAACTGAGTTCAAATAATGTATCTACTTCCCTAAGTTCTCAAGTACGGATATCACTCAAATAATTAATTACTTCAAATTATTATAAAACAAACAAAACTGATTCTACTTAGCTAAAAAATTTCCCCAAATATTCACAATAAATGTTCCCAATAAAATTCTACATCTAATAAAGTTAAAATATAAATTAATAATTTCCCTCATCTCACTTTGTAACAGTAGCCACCCCGATACAATAACAATAAAAAAAGTAAATGTGTGCAGTTGTGGGACCTCCGTCAGGAACAAAGTTCATCACTTCTTTTCTTCAATCCTTTCACCAGCCTTAGTGGCAACATGCACACATAATTTTAATCTTTCAATTGCCATTTATTATTAGTTTGTTTTTTATATGTGGCAGGTACCCTCCAACTTGTAATATTTGATAATAATGTAATTCTTGCCTTTGCCTTATGTGATTAGAGTTAGTTTAGTTTAGTACGGGACCAGCAGAGAGTTGATTTAATAAACAATGTTTACCCGTTTACCGCTTTCTTTAAAGAACCTTCTCACCACTAACCATCCTGACAACGCACTTAGGCTCGTACAAGAGCCGAAGGCACAACCCGACCAGGGAAATCGCCATCGCTGGAGGAGCCGGACGCAGGTGAGCCGGGCGGGCAGCGAGGGTCCGTTACATACACAAATATTTACTGTTTCCATATATTTATTAATGATATTATAAAGGTGTAGAATTAATTATAACATCAAAGTTAAGATGGTAAACACAATTAAATGTCCATTCATTGTAAATACATTCAATAAACATAAAATGTTGGTTCATCAGTCTAGGCCTAACCTAAAATTATTGTGTGTATGTTTAATTTATTTTACCTGTCTTAACGGCAACATACATACAATAATTTTAAATTAGGCCTAAACTGATGAAAAAACATTTTATGTTTATTGGATGAATTTCAGCGTTTGACAATAATATCTGAACTACACCGGATGGAACGATCGTCTCTTAATTTAAATTGATGAACCAAAACACATGTTTCTTGAATGTATTTACATTCATTGCCGTAGCAACCAATTTGATAACGCTGTTTCGTTACTCGTATTTTGTATTTGTAATTGCCATAACAACCAACTAATAACACTTTTTTTCGTTACACATTACATTTTGTACTTGTTAACTCCTACCGCAACCCGCGTTAAGGAACTTCGTTCCAATTACTTTTACATTAACTACCCACAAGTTTAAAACCCTCTCTACAACCTGCCCTGACCATAAGAATCTTACTTTTATCACAAGTTACTTCAAAATGAATTGTTTAATACACTCACTGAATCGTGTTTGTTAATTTAATTTAAATATATAATATATACTTAAGTACTAAAATCAAGCAATTGCGAAGAATTGCCTAGTCACTAATTACAGATAATTCTTTAAACCATAGATATTTCACTTACCATCATTTTACCTTCAAATAGTTTAGGTACTGTTCCTTCTACGCACGTGCCCTTCATTTTGCTTTCCAGTTTATCTAATAACTGAAAAAGAAATTTACTGAATGTTAAAATTACTTACAAGTGGAAATCCGCTACCCTAATCATGACAATAAACCAAATCTTAGAGCAAAATAAATATTTTACCAAAAACAAATTTGGATACGGTGTAAACACAATAGAGGATCTTACGGAATTAATTTTCCTGGCATTTTTTTATCAACTTACCCATCCATTCTTGGTTTTTTGAAAATAGCCTTCTTTTAAAAATATCAATAAAACTTTAATTATTAATTTTTAAACAATTACGTTGTTTATACGTGTAACAATTACTTATCATGTTCCAAACTGTGTAGATAATCGTGTTTAGGTAATCGTAATTTTTAGGTATTTTGACGAAAACTTAAGCAGGAAATTTCATTTGGATTTTAAATTTAAAATAAACAGTATCAGTTAACTGACACAAACTTTCTACCAACTTACTGTAGTCAAAATAATATTGTTTTTAATCATTTTATTTACTACTTTTTAGAACAAAACAAAAAAAATAATATTCTACCTACGTCAATCGTATAAAAAAATTATTGTCCCAGGCGGGAAAAAACTAAATCAAGATCTATGCTTTCTTCATTTTAATGAAATGTGTATCTATGGACGCATGGCAAGCAACTAACTTAGCATATTTAGAATCAGTTTATTATTATCCACAACCAACGGATTTTTTAGGTGAAGTTAATAAAATAAAATCAAACAGAAACAAAACCAACGAAAAATGCTTACTGTATTAAATTCACGCCGAACGTCTGTTTGTTACATTTTATAAATTAAACAGCCGATTTGGATCAAAAACTTGACATAATTTTGGATAGGCCTGTACTGAAGTCTGATAAGTCTGGTATAACATATTTTTTTCTTTAGTTGGCAATTTTTATTTAAAATGTGGATTATTTAAATATTAATGGTGAAATTATTGGGATGATGCTAGACTATTTCGATCTCTGTCTTACACTATATATTGGTCAACACTACCCCACCACCCTACTTAGTGCTTTGATGTTGGCATACTTAAAAGTGAAACTCTGCAACATCATTTACATTATACTGATTACCTCATTGTACCTATAAAGGGTTCATACAGGTTTTTCAAAAAGAATTTCCAGGACATTTCCAGTACAAGATCTTGATTTTTCAAGACACTTAAACAACACAATTCTATGGTAAAAAGTTTTTTTTTTTTTTAGATAAAGCTCTTGAACAAAAATACATGTCATAAAAAGTGATGAGATTAGCAGTGGACACACAAATGATCTGCATTAATTTATTTTTAGTAGTTTGATTTTGTCTGGATTGTGCTGAAACCTAGTGAAAAATCTTAAACTAATTAATTCCCGCTTTTTCTGTGGTCTGTGTTGTATCAAAACGTAGCAATATTCATTACATTATAACCTTACCAGCAGTTTAGTTTTACATAGCAGTGGTCTAGGCTAGTGTTTTTAAAGTTTGAAGTAATTTAATAGAACAAAAGTTAATTAGTTTATTATTGCTTTTAAGTAATTTTTGTTCGTTTGTTAACAAGAACTTGATTTTTTTTAATTTTAAATTACCAAAAATGTTGTTAGATAAGTTGTATACAATGATTTATTTTATTTATTAAAATAAATTATAACTATTATTTACTACTAAACCAAAAATTCACCAATAACAATATATCTACCTTTTTGTATGGCGAAATAAAAGAATTACTAAAAGCCCATGATTTTGTTAAAGAAAAAATAAATACCCACTAAAAACATTTCAGATTGTAGTGAAAAATAATTCACAGCTGTTGACGCCGTACGGTCGAGATGGCGGCAGAGCTGACAACAGTAACATAAGCGACCAGTCAGGCTGGCCATCCGAGCTGTGAGGATGACTAATTCGGTAAATATTCAAAGCTGACTGAGAATAGTGTATGGCCAGCAGTACTAGCCATCTGAGTGCAAAGGGTTAAGAAAATTATTTTACAGAATTGACAAGGACTGATGTTACTGATGAACTGTAATTTATATTTTAAACAATTGCATAATTGAAATATGCGAAGTGACAGTGAACTATTAAGAATATATGAAATTAAGACATTGAAATATTGTTCCTGGATGGGGTTTGGCCAATGGTAAAAATATATTTTTATTGAAAACAATTTACATTATTGAATTACTAAACAAAATTTAAAAAAATGTTCTAATGTTTAGGTTGTCAACTAACCTAAAGATTACAAAATAGATACATACCACCACAAAAACAGAATCTAATTAATTTGTCAAAAATTGTCTTAACTGTTGATTGTCTCTTTTGTAGAAAAACAACTTGTAATATTTTGACAAACCAATTTCTTTGATTCTATTGTATGCCCAACCATCCTCCCATACATGCTTAAAATTTAACGGTTGGACTTTTCCACCGGTAGAGAAAGTCTAACCATTAAATTTCGAAACTACTATAGTATATCGGTATTATGAATTTTCAACAACCTGCATTCTATCATCTTGAATTTGTATTAAGTTTGAACGATTAAAACTAGTTACATATGGTATACATACTCAGATCAGTCAATAAAATTTAGAATTTAAATCGGTATTTTTAAAGGACATCACAGAAAATTCAAGGATAATTCCAGGACAACAGATGAAATTCCAGGTTTTCCAGGACGCGTATAAACCCTGCCTATACCTATACAATTCTACTATTGACAAATTATAAGATTTGAATAACAACAATAGCAACTCATTTAGCAACTCATGTGATTCTCAATATTCTATTTTTAAATAGAAATTAGTAGAACCTCGATTATCCGTGGTAATTGGGACCGGGCAGACCTCGGATAAATATTGAGGTACGAGTTCTTGAGTCATTTACATCGTTATAGATTTGGAGCAATACTTATTTGAAAATCTATTTTATTTGGCTTTTAAATAATATAGTTTTAAATGAACAAAGGTTTGATAATGTACTGTTAGGATTCTGGATAGGTTTAGTTATATTACTTATTAGAGTTAGTGTACTTGATGTGAAGGAATAGCATGTACCAGCAAGATAGACCAGGAAGTATAACATGGATGCGGAAATGTTAACTCGGTTGCATAAGAGGTCGTGCAACGTGAAACAAAACAACTGCTACATAAGCGGTTTTGTTGGAGATGACAACAGGAAGCTAGACGGGTTATTTAAGATAATCCGAATCTAGAATCTTGGCCAGAGTGGAATGGTCGTCTGACCAATGAGCCGAGGAGCTGCGAGTTCGATCAGATTTGTGTGAAAAGAGAGGCCGAGAGATACAAATTTGCAGGGCGAGTTAGCTTCACAGGAATCTCTACACAGATCAAAGTTTGGATTATCGGAACGTCCGGAAGAATTACCACGAGTCAAGTGAAGTAAGGACCAGTACGTTGAAGACAACATACCGAGTGAGCAAAACAGAGTATTTTCGTCTATTGTTAAAGTCATGTTGAATTGAGAGTTTTGGGATAGTAGCTTGTTGTTTGAACCCAGATAAAAAGTTGCTAAAGTCGAACCTTACAGTACTCAAATAAAAGAATTGGATTTGAGTAAGTGTAAAGTTAACACTCACTAAAACAAAATACATTAGCAGGGGGAAGAATTAACTCGGAAAGGATGGCGAATCATAATACGATGCCGCGAGAAGGAAGTGTATAACACGCCCAGAACTGTTTCATCATTCATTATACTACTCATTCACTAAAGGTCACCATACCATTCCGTAGGGTAAGGAGCGGAAATGTTTTCAGGATGTACAAGGCAAACTGCTGTTTTTTTTTTCTGTTCAATCTAACACAAAAGTTTTTACTATAAATTCACTTATTGAGAGATCCTCTCAAGCTATGAATTCTTTATCGAAATCAATTCAGTTAACTTACTTTAATTTGTCTCGGTTCTACTTATGCTTAAAACACCTCAGTACCACATTTATTTCCGTCTATACTCAATCAAAGAATGCCATTGCCAATTGATTCCCTACGACACTCACCACTCTCAGAAACTCCTGTACATCGTGCTGCATAAAGGAGTCCAATGTTTCCCATCCGAATGATTTCGTCAATTTCTTAGTTCCTACGGGTTTGTCGCTGAACTGCAATTCATGAAATACCCTTTGCAACGCCAACGCCACGCTTTTGCTCGAGTCGTCGCTTTCTGTTGGCATTTTATATACAGCCTGAAACAAAATAAAGTATTAAATATTGATTCATTTTGTTTTAGTATCCAAGTCACGTTTGTTTAATTAAACAATAATTTACCTCATTTGGCTCCACCACATGACTTCTTTGCTTCAGTTTTCCTGACGCGTTTCAGAGCTTGTGCCCCATCCTCAGAGAATCACTCTCTCGAGATCGTCAACACATTAAAATATAAAAGTTACACAACATATTACACAACACAAAGTTACAACACGGTGGGTACCGTTACACAGTCCATGGACGACTGAGGTTTCATGCCTACTACTTAGCAATGGGTCTACATAAATTGTTTATTCAAGATTGTTATCATGAATTCTGATTGCCGTGTCGTATATTAAGTTCGAAGAAAAGCATAATTGGTCGTTCAATAGTAAGTCCTTATTACCTTTAAAGGCTTTATAGAACTCAATGGCATCCATATATTTGCCTTTACTGCAGATATGTAACGGTTCCATATTTGTATTGAAATCGGTGTACGAATGGTCTTCGTCCACCAGGTGGCGTGCGTAATTCAGAATTCATGATAACAATCTAGAATAAACAATTTATGTAGACCCATTGCTAAGTATTAGGCATGAAACGTCAGTCCATGGACTATGTAACGGTAACCACCGTGTTGTAACTTTGTGTTGAGTGTTTGTGTTGTGTAATATGTTGTGTAACTTTTATATTTTAATGTGTTGACGATCTCGAGAGAGTGATTCTCTGAGGATGGGGCACAAGCTCTAAACGCGTCAGGAAAACTGAAGTAAAGAAGTCACATGGCGGAGCCAAATGAGGTAAATTATTGTTTAATTATTAAATATTGTTTTCATTTCAGTTAAAGGCAGAATTAACTTTTCATTCTAATATAACATTTTAACCCTTCTCACGCGGCAAACGAGTATAACCGCAACGGCAGACTTTGACCCAAACGCAAATTACGTTTAAAGTCGCAAAAATATATTTTAGCCTCTGGTTGATTAGGTAGTTCACTTAAGTTCCGGTAGAATGCAGAGGCATGTCCGCTGTCTTTTCACGAAGAGAAAGATGTTTTTTTGAACGTTCTACGCCTCGAGGCAGTGGAAGGGAGTGCTATTTTGTCTGGAATTGCCCAGTGGCGCTTGCATCCTATACCTTCTACAGAACGGATATCGACTATACTCGCAATCTACTAGTCTGATAGGCGACGCCCTCCGTGTATGCATTTGAGCATTGTTTTGAAGACGTATTGTTTTTATAGATCTTTCGTAGTTTTTATTTTGGGTTATATATATTTTTGATAACGTTTTATTTTTTTTATGTGTATATATTATTAGTATTTGAGTGAATATTTGTGTTGTGTGAATCGTATTGGTGCAAATATCTTTTTATTTTATTGAATAAAATGGAAAATCCTGATGACTCGATTTCAAACATTTTGTTCTGGGTGCAATAAATGCATATTGAAAAGACAAATATTGCAATGCATATAGGACAAAGATAAGAAACCACCTACTTTTGCATGACTTTCACCGTTTCCTCTGCACCCTGATAAGTGTTTAGAAATTTATCACACCTCTCCAACATAATTGTCCAATAATATGTTGTGTTTTGTATTTTTAACATTACCTTGTAATTTTTATATAATATTTCATAATATTACTGCTCCAATTAAAAAAAAATTGAAACTAAAATTTTAGTTTTTTTGCCATTTTTTACTATTATGTTTTACGTAAGAAAAAATGTTAAATGTAACCAAACCCCAATGATGATATATGTTTTTAATTACATTTTCACATACAAAACAAAAATTAACCTTGAAGAAAAAACTAAAAAATCTAAGTTATTTCAGCGTTGAGGTGAAATAAGGCAAATTTTATTCACCGTGCGAAGGGTTAAGTTTTATAAAAAGGCTAAAAATAAAACTCGAGATTTTAAAAACATATCCTAGAAATTTATGGCTGTATCGAGAAAAGTACAACAGAGAAATTAATTTTATTCTAGATAGCGAAATCGAGACGATATTGAGTTATTTCTTGTTACTGCTCGAGAGTTTCGAGATCTTGCACACTCCTAAAATAAATAAATATTATAAATTGTCTTCTCCAAACTACCGTCGCTCTACACTAAACAGAATTCAGAATACTGATGTGCATTTAAGCTTTATTATTTTACATTATACATACCTTTCTTAGTTCGTTAGTGAAATACAGAGTTTGAAGAAGGGAGTTCATGTAACAGGTAGCACCTTGATTCTTAAGGCCAACGTAGCCTGTGTGTTTTTTAGAGTCCCAGCTGACACCGTGCGGAGCATCTGCTACCAGGTGAACCTAAAACACAACAACAAGCAATGCGCATGAGAAACTTCAGCTGAAATGTGTGCAGAAAGTCAAAGTAAATGTTCAACTTTGCAATCCAACTTATAATCTAAACAACCTTGATCCCATTTAGGAAAAACTCGTACTAAGGCTTTAATTAAGCGGAGCTGGAACTTCACCGACAAGGAATAGAACCAATGATAGGAATATCAAGAGGCTGTGGGAAAGAAAGCGCGAGAAAAAACATTCAATTGAACAGATGGAGAGAGATGGTAAGAGGTCAGAGACAGGCACACGGCTTCACTGATGGCCTGGATGGACATCTAAGCAGAACACTGGTGGGTCTTGGCAGGCTGGAAGTGAGGTTGTTGGTCGGTCTACTGACGGGACACAATTCTCCAACTGATGGGGTTAAAGAGCAACCCATTATGTCGAAGTTGTGGAGAGAAGGAGGAAACTTCTTTCCATGTTCTATGCGAATGTCAAGCCCTCGCATCACCGAGGCAGAAATATCTGGGACAAGGATACCCTGACACCAGCTATATACCAGAGGAAGGCCCTTTAGTTTCGCATAAAGGGCGGGTTTTAGGGGAACTGCTGCTTGGACATGGTGCACGGAGGACCTCATGGTTTAAGTGCAATGTGTCCTGGTAGCAGGTCACAAAACCCTCTAGTAATAATAATAATAATAAGAGCTTTAGGAAGGTCGCTGAAAACAAACAATTTAAATTGGTCGATAAGCCAAAATAAAAAAAACCAAGAAACATGTGTTTTTCATGAGAACAAATATCAACTCACTCAATATGGGGCCAATTTATACTTCAATGTGCAATACATTTATTTATCTAAGTTATGGCTAAAAGATAACAGGATTAATGCGACACAATTTTTTTATTTTTTCACAACTTTAACATTATGCCCTTCGATATACTCCCCTCCAACGCATCATGAGAATTTCCCAATGGTCAAAGCAGAGTTTGTAGACATTTTCAGAATGCATGTTCATATTCTCCATCACTTTTCCTTGCACAGCTTCAACTGTCTCAAATTTCGTTCCTTTCAATACCGATTTCACAAATAAATGTAGCGATTATTCGTCAATTAATAACAAAAACACTCAATCACAGTACATTTACACAAAATTGCGCAAGTCATTTTGCTAGGTTGTGCACTTAGCGAAATGACTTGGGCGAATTTGTGTTCATTTGTTAGTGTTGTGTATGTGGGATTGGTGTTCATGTGTTAGTGTT
>JAGFPH010000830.1:238566-252083 GCA_018207615.1 Philaenus spumarius
TGTGAGGGCGGAAGAGTGAGAAAACAGCTAGGAGGTTTGACTCACATTACTCCACCCTGCCCGGCCACTGGTGCCGGTTCTACTATATTACATGTTCTGTGGACACATCGTTATTTTTGTCTTTAAATAGCAAACATTTTGATTCCATGCAAGTGGGGTACAACAACCCTATCCAAAATGGCGGCCGAAAAACGTAAATATAGTTACTAATTATCCAAAGACAATTGTCATCTTTTACTTTCCGCTGGCAGCGTCCCATACTTTTGGATCACCCTCTGTATAAAGTTTCAAGTCTCTAGGTAGTTGGGAAATTAGTTTAAAATCGATTATACAGACAGAAAAAGCATGTTAATAAAAACATGGTGTAATAAACTAAATTGCTAACGGGATACCACTGGATACTATTTATTAGCACTGGATACTATTGGTTGGTGTAGAATAACCAAATTATTTTTTTTTAAATACAAAATTCACAATCATTATTAACAAATTTACCCAACGACTACGCCTAATTAAATTCATCAAACCTACTCCAAGTTATGCCCCTAAAATAATTAGAGCATAAAAAGAATGAAGTTAATGGAAATGATTAGTGGATATTAAATCCGAATATAGAACAGCAGACTTACTCCTGTAGTCTTTAGTCAATAGGCCTGGTGATGAAGCCGTACAAATACTAAAGCAGGATTAAGATTTTAATGCAACTATTTTCACTTCGGTTTGCAAGAAATCGTTCAACGATTAATCATATTTAGTCCTGGTTGCAACAACCATCGTTAAATTATTTAAAGATGCTTTAAATGCAATCTTTATTTGTAAACAACAACAAAAAATGGGTTACACAAAGTCATATAGAACTTTCAAATTTTACATACAGTTCAACTTCTTCTATTCGAGGTAATTGGTAGCGGGCAGAGCTCAGATTATGAAAAACTCGGATAGTTCGGTAGGCCATGAGAAAACCGATAAGGTGCAAGTTCCTCCATCATTTGAAGCCATACAAACTTCAAAATCTAGTTTATTTGGCTTTAAATGATATAGTTTTAAATAAACAAAGAAGGTTTGATAATGTACTCAATTGAAAGAAATTTGATACTGAAAACTACAGTAATAAAAAAAAATAATGCCTTTCATGCTCGCTTTTTTTCATTGATTGCCTAGCCTCATCTTTATTTGAATACCGTTGAGTTGCTAACTTTTCAATTTCCGATCTATTTCGTCCCCAATCCTCGACAGTTACTTCCCCAACACCTAAATAACTTGCCACGCTTCTTATTGAATCACCTCCATTGAATCGTTTAATTGCTTCCCATTTTTTATTTAAAGATAAAACAACACGCTTTCACTTTCCACTCATGATGACACTCATTCACAAAGTTTAACACCGACAAAAACAAAAGAACAAAATACAGTAGCAGGGGGAAGAAACAACTCGTAAGGATAGTGAGTCCTAAATACGAAGAGGGGAGTGTAAACAGGCCCAATACTGCTTCGTCATTCACTGTACTACCCACAGCTAAAAGTCACCATACTATTGTGTTGGGTAAGGAGCAGAAATGTTTTCATGATGTACAAGGCAAACGACAGTTTTGTTTTCTTTCCGTTCAATCTAACACAAAAGTTTTTATTATAATTTTACTTATTGAGAAATCCTCTCAAGCTTTGAATTCTTTATCGATATCAATTCTGTTAACTTACATTAAGTTAACAGAATTGATTTCGACAAGTTTTTTTTTTTATTTGCCTTGGTTAACTTGGATAACCTTCCATTTAGTTAGAGGGGTTTGAATTATATATGGTAACCCTCATCAGCATAAATTCCCTAGAATTGAACTTAAAATTATTATAATTACTGGAGGATAAAATATAGGGAATTTTTAAGACTATTTTCAATTCTTTTAATTGAAGTAAATTCGTTGGAAGTTATTAAGAAGAAATGTGTTGAAATTATATTTCTTGAGAGGAGTTACGTGTGGTGTGATCGAGGATCCTTAAAGCCTAAGACAAATATGCTGGTGTGTTCCACTTTACAGGATAAGAATCACACGACCACTTTACCAGAAGCGCATTAGAACCAATGCTCATGAGCCATCGCTATAGCCAGGAAATTTTTTTTGGGGGGGGGGGGGTTCAGGTCATGACCGGGGATTTGAATTTAAACCCTTTCAACACGTTCACTATTAAGGACGCACATGTGAGCTTGACACTGAACACTATGACAAGCGGCCGACGCACAATGCATTGTACGCCAACCCCCATATTGGAAGTATTTTCAATACACAGTGCATTGCGTACTTTGCACGCCAACCAATGTATTGGGAGTATTTTCAATTCACAATGCATTGAATGCTTCGTATTGGGGATATTTTCAATACACAATGCATTGCGTGTTTTGTTAGAGTAAAGTATTTTGGTTGAATCTTCATAGTTTTCTTATTTAATAGATCAGATACAGCTCACAAGAGAGTAAGGCTGTAATAACCTACTGCATCCATATGTATTGTACGTTGTAGTTTGTTACAATTCAAATATTTCCCTAACTCTGTAAAGAAATAAGAACGAAATTAAAAATACGTATTGGAGCGAGAGAGATAGAAGTCAAATTGGAATGTCATTCATTTAGTTAATCCGTCATACACGCCCGACACCTAGCGACAATTATGCGCAACACTAAATACTACAACGAAAAGGTACAATCAAATCACGACTTTCAACTCGAATTCATTAAAATAAAATTACAAAACGAATCTGTAGACCTACATTTCCTACATCAAAAATATTCAAAACTAAATTCTGCATCCAGGAAAGCTAAAATAACAACATAAAACCAAGTCAATCGACAAAGATTTACGTTAAAACGCAAGGAGAAACTAGGCCTATCTAATTACAAATCGAAGAGAAGTTGGCAGAATAAATCCGATTACAAGAAAAATACATTCTTATTAGAAAATTAAACCAGGCCTACGAAAAGAACCAATTTTTTACATCTCAAATGTCTTTGGTCTAAATCTAAAATAAACGTCGATAAGCTATTATAATTGTAAAACCAAAGCCCCGACCGACAAAATTTAATCGTAAGCAGATATTTCATTTATGTAAACTCCTCCCACGAAACGCTGTGATTGGTCCACGTAATTCTTGCCACCAAATGAAAAAATACAAAGAATAAGATATACATTCTAGAAATTAGATAGCAATTATTGTAATAAGGAGTTATTTAAGTGTTTTCTATAATTTAACTGTTTAAAATCATATTAAATTCATTGTAAAACATTGTTATGTATCAAAACAAATCCACACAATTAAATAAAGACACAATTAAAATAAATCACACTTCACGACTCCCAAACACCTATTACATTAACAAACCCAAATCCCAGAAGATATGAAGATTCATCAGGCGTTATTATCCATTTCCTGGAAAGGTAGAGAAGCCCCAAAAGAAGAACATTGTTAAGTTGGCCACTGAATAGTGCAGTTGATACAACTTTGGCTGTTGAAATTTAAAGAAAAGAATCGGTATTTGAATAAATATGAAGCTTATGAAGTTCAGTGTTTTTCCTTTATAACAATTATTATCAAATTCTAATCTACAAGAACTAATAACCAATTGGGTGAGAACTTTCCATTTAACTAGGCCTAGTCTATTTTAAGATCCAACCACCAAACCAGTTACCTTAGAGGGATCACTTATCTGTTTAAACTAGACTGTGAATAATAATATATATTTATGTTATGCATATAGATTTACCAAGAACCTTTGAACTTTAAATTATCGTAAATTCAGTGATCCATTATAATACTAAATCCATTAACCAAATAACCTTTTTGACGATTCCATATAATCTTGCTCTCATTAATTTTGTACATATATGTTAGTTGTTTTATCTATAATCAAATTTGTTTTCTTTTTAAATACTTTGGGAAAAAGACGGCACCAACCTACCGAGTTAAGATCTTGTGTTTTAAAATTTTATTGAACAACAATTAATAAATTGTTTATCATCAAACTTAGTATTCATAATCTAAATAATATTGTTCTCTGAAAAGAAATATCATTTTATGTATTACCTGTAATAATACAGAAGTAAAAGATTGTTTTATAATTGTAACCCTTGTCGACCATCTTATTTTAATATAGATTTAATTGTAAAGTAAAGTTATTGTAAGAGTGTTGTAGTAAGTTTAATCAAGTAAATCTAAGTATCAGTATGCAATGCAATGCACAATGATCTAAAATATGTTGTTGGATCCTACTGTTGTTGTCTACTTTATAATTTGCACTTTTTAAACCTAGTATTAATTTTTACTATTAAAATTTCACGATTTTGGGGAGGGGGTGACCCTCTAACCCCCCCCCTGGCTACGGCCTTGCTCATGAGCCATTGCCGCTGAGCTCGTCAACTGCTCTGTATAATGTTGCTCACAAAGTGGATATTCCTGGGGTTTGTAAAGGTTTCGTAGGCTTATATTAAACCAGCTTTGACTGTGAATTATTAAGGTTTGGTAGGACTCAACAGTTAGGTATATGTTAGTTTGTGTTATTTTAGTTATTATTTATTTGTATATATAACGTGTTTAAAAATGTATTTGTCTGCTTTGTTTTGTTAATTATTTAATAGTTTAGGCAGGAATATTTTATTTTTGTACAAATGGCACCTCAGTTTCTAACATGTTTGGGGTTGCATGCAAGATGGATCACTTACGTATTTTTTGTTTGTAAAAATGTAAATAGTCTGTTGCATTGAATTTATTCTATTCTTAAAATCACTCACTTTTAAATGTCAGACCTTTCCTATAATATTTAACAAGTTATTCACATTTTGGTGAAACGTCTAGACCCGCTAAAAAAAAAACAGCAATATATATATATAATAAATGTAAGTACGGTTTTCTTTAAGTGCGCCGCTATAACTCCGCAACCTAACACCGTAGCCCCATGGATGTTATATGGTTGCCCTCCATCCCCCATACACATTATTGTGTAATACCCAGGTTTTGTAATCCGCCACTTTTTTTGTGTAATTTTACATTTTTTTCAGTAATCCGCCACTACCTGGTGCGATATAGTGTAGGATTGATTAGAGAGACTTTACTGTATTTATTAAACAACTAGTTCCACTCCTAAAAAACAAAATAAATGTCTTTCACATTAAATTCCCATAAGAAACAGAATCTGTGAGTATGTGAACTTTGTTATGTATTCCCTTTTAAAAACTTTTGTTTTTCCTAAATTGATAATTTTAAGTTAGATTTTATTATATTTTTCCTGTTTTCTCTCTAAAACATGACAGTTTTGACACATTAATTTAAAAAAATAAAAAAATATATATTGGTAATTGTTTCTAATCATTCTTAGTGTGTGGTAATCATTCTATTCCCACTGTTGACGTTTTTGCCAATTTCATAGCCGTCCGAGAGTTAACGATACAATATTACCAAAAAGTAGCAAATGGAAAATTATTAACAGTTGACCAGTAGAATTACAACATGACAGAGAATACTATACTTAATTATATTAAAGTTAGTCATAAGAACAAGCTTTATTTTATTTCACATTTACATTACAAGAATTAGGCTATCTGAAAATGATAACTGTAATTGAGCATAGCCTATGCAGTAACTCCAATTTTGTTTTCATAGATGTGAAATAAATAGATCTATTTATTTATATAATTATACGTTCAACAACATTTTAACAGCCTAATAATATGACTTACCGTCATAATAATCAATATTTCTTTTCTTTTTATCGCACTGCAGCTGTTTCGGCTATTCAGCCATTAATTAGTTCCCGTTGTCACTGTTTAAAAATACATAAATATACGAGCACATAACACAATCTCTGTATACATTTTATTTTCTTCGTGTAGTAGGCCCACTGTCACGAAGCGTACTGTCACTGCTGTCTAGCTGTATTGAGGGAGGGGTTCTTACCTATACTGGTTATTATTGTATCGCAAATTAAGTTCACAAGTCGAATTTTAGTTTTTCTTTCAACAATGAACTGGTTGCTTTTAGATTGTTTATATATTTTGAACTCTTCTAATGTGTTCATTAATTTCCATTTTTTACAAAGATGTAGTATTTTTTAACAACTTTTTGATGACGGGGTATTTATGATTGGTCTGAATGAAATTTAGATTGAACTTTTGCTGGATTAGCCTCGACTGTGAAGCTGTTGATATATGCTCTCTAAATCGCTTTTTGAAAGACCTGCCTGCTATATATTTCATAAATCCCCATACTTTCACAATGTATCGTCGTGTCATGGGTTTTCTTCATATTTAAGGCCCTACGCAGATTATTTTTTACTTTCTCCACCCTATACGTAGTATATGGAGAAAGTATTGTTTTCGTAAAAATGTTCGAATTTGAATTTTCAGTTGAATTATCTGTTTTGGTGCTCCCAGAACCCCAAAAAATGGTTTAGTGCAATTATCTGTGTTGGTGCTCCCTGAACCCAAAAATATTTTTGGTGGAATTTTTTGTTTTGGTGCTCCCTGAACCCAAAAAAGTGTTTTTAGAGTGGTGTCTGTCTGTCAGTATGTATACATGACCAGAGAGGACACTATTGGTCCGATTTTCATGAAATTTGGTATGTAGGTACTAAACCCTAATATCTCCAGGCGTTTTTTTCATTTTTTGGAATTTTTAATTTTTAAGGGTAATTTACCCCTAAAAACCCATAAAAAACGACAAAATGAAAATTTCTCAAAAACGGCTCTAACGATTTTGATCAAATTTTCAGTATTTATAGTGCTTAAGATGCCAAACAAAATGACACAACCCGCTTTTATCAAAACTTCGGCGTTTTATAATTATGGGGAAATGTTTAAAAATAAACAAGTTTATGTTGTCAATCTAGCATCGCGGCGGCGGCCGCACTTGGTAGCACCATGGTAGCGATCACGGCCAGTAATTCAAAGGTCGCGTGATCGAATCCCGCCTTGGACAATAATTTTTTTATACGATTGACGTAGGTAGAATATTATTTTTTTGTCTTGTTCTAAAAAGTAATAAATAAAATGATTGTAAACAATATTATTTTGACTACAGTAAGTTGGGAGAAAGTTTGTGTCAGTTAACTGATACCGTTTATTAGTTCTATACACAGTGGTGTAGCTCTGTTTTTAAAAAAATATGTTCCCTACAACATGTTCCAAATCTTTGTTAACATCTAAGTGACAGTGGGAATACTACACGAAGAAAAGAAAATGTTTACAGAGTTTGTGACAAGTATTTGTATTTTTAAACAATGAATGACAGCGGGAACTACCCAGCAAGTACTTGTTAATGATTGAATAGCCGAAACGGCCATAGTGAAATAAAAAGAAAGAAATATTGACTATTGTGACGGTAAGTCATATTAATATATTTAGTATTAATCAATAGTCGGAATGGCGATAGCATCTATCTACGAACATTTTAATAATTGAGATAACATTTAATTTACTGCATTGGCAATCAGCATTTTTGTTTGAATAAAGATTAGGTCTAAGCCGAATAAGCCTTTAGTCATAATTAGCATTTACAAAAAATCAGTAAAAAAAATGACAGTCTACCGAGTCTTAAGTTTGACATTGAAAATTAGACCTAACTTAAACATTAATATAGCTGTGAGTTCGGTAAACCAAATACTAAACTCGCCCCATCGTGTGAATAATATAACTACCATAAAGTGCGGCAAGATCCTGGTGTGGCTGATCGCTTTTTTGGTGAAGCCAGAAAAGGCCTTGTTGAAACTAAGTTGCACAGTGTGATCATCGTCCCTGACAGTTATATGTTAAGATAACTACATAGTGCAGAAGAGGACAACCATTAATTTGAACAGAAAGAAACTTCACTTCACTTTTTCCTTTAAATACAAAGAAACTATACACCCAACTGACTGCGGGAAATCAAATATTAACAATATAAAGCATATGTAAAAGAATTAACTAAACCAAAAGTTGAATAGGTGAATTAACATACATAGTGAATTTTCGGCCATTTCTTCATCTTGAGATATAACAGTGTTGCCAGATTTTTTGGAAAGTAAGAAGTGCTACCAACTTATACACGTTTAAAAACTAAAAACATACTGTGATTGGAGAGTTTAAGTTAGTTTAGTTCAGGTTTTTTGGGGGTTGCAATTCTGTTTAATTTGACAACATTGTCAATATTTGTGTTCCTTCTTTTGTTAGATTCTATGAAATGTCGCTTATTGGTTTTGGTGTCAAATTGTTAATATTCCACATTAACAACTAAGATGAATTCTATCATTTTATATTTTGTTTCTGTTCATTATTATTTACTTTTTTGTTATCAGTAAAGTGTTTAGTTCATTTTCTTTACGTAAATGGCTAAACTTAACCTACATTTAAATACAATTTAAAATACCAGGCAGTGAATATTTACGAAAGAAAACAATCATCGGAATAGGCCTACTAATTTTATACAATTCCGGCGTTTGAGACACAAAATGAATATCCGTGAAAGAAAACGTACAGAAGACACCCTATACACAAAGAAAGTGCAAGATTTACTGCACACCTATCAGCCATGGAATCGCATGAAATGTAAAAGTGTTAAAGACTGAATGTTAAGTGAGGTTGAAAAATGTAGATTTAACAAGATTCATAAAACTTTAACACAAACGCTTACAAATATTTTGTATAGCTTACTTAAATATGTTTCAATGACAGATTTTCAATTTGATTGCCTGGCAAGAGCATCACTGAAAATTGCAAAACTGTCACTAAAACATGTTCATGTATAAATTAATACTACTGCAGGCTATAATTTAATTATTTATGTGCAAGTTTTATTCTACTAGTACTGTATATAGGCTAACTAATTATCTCACAAGTTCGATGTTTCTTTCTTTAAAGATGAAGTAAATAAATAGGCCTACCTATTCTTGAAATTTGAGGAGAAATCTTGGGCCAACCTAACCAGTCAGAGTAAGTTATAAATTCTCATCTTCCTGCTAGACTTTCGTTTCTTGAAAAATGTTGTATTATAGGGATAACCTAGTTGAAACTCAAACATCGTCTGCTGACTTGTAGATGATCGAATAATAATTAGGCCTAAATTTAAGGAAATTTTGTAGTATTTATTAACTTCTCCATGCTCCTTATTTACAAGCGCATAATAGTAGAGTTGCATTATTATTCTCTACTCTCCTCTTAAATAATTAGGCTACTCTTTACAGATAAAAACATTTTATCAACTAGGCCTAAAGGAAGAAAAACAGTTTTTCAATCATTACAATAATATTATGAAATTAGGCCTAGACTACTTTGTGTGGGCCTATATGTCTATTTCACTGTAAACATTGAACAGTTAGGCTACTTTGTATGTAAAAATTGTCTAGGCGGAACAAATGGTAACTACTGACTTTAATGTTGACATACAAACGTAGAATAATAGGCTTTTATATTAAATTTAGAAGTTTAAATGTAATTTTTTTTGGGCGAAAGTCTACATTAATAATCCAGCCGCTAATGAACTAATGTGAGGACCTTTTTGTTTATTTTTAATGTAGAGTTTTAAACTTGTTGTATGTAGGCCTATAAACATTGTAAACATATATAAGTTAGTAGGTATATTAATTATTGTCTAAGTATAACAGAAACGCAAGCTTTAAAAAAAATTATAATTTAAGTTATAGTCTTTATTCACAGTATGTTTACCTGCATTCAACATCCAATATTATAACATGTTTAGGAAATATACGCCAATGTGTTATGTTTTAGGCTACAACTAAACTAAGTTAGATTACTTTTTAACACTTTGAACCCTGTACCCTTAACACATTGTCATGCGTAGCTATCTAGGGGTTTTAGTAATTATTTTTTTTTAAATCTCTGTTACTTACCTTATTTAAAAGTATAACATGTATTTTAAAGGCAAAAGAATGAGCTTTAAGAAAATGTACACTACTTCAAATGTTTATTAAAAAAACAAAATGGTAATAGATGATGAAAAATTATGAAAAATTGTAAAAAAACAAAAATAGCTACATAGCTATTTAGTTTGTCACCCATCTTATGTTTCTAATAAGCTAACAAAAAAGTTTGAAAAATTAATCCTACGGCTAAAATAAAGTAGGTATAACTGTAAAATAAATGTAAAAAATAAACAATAAAAACATAAGCCAAAATTCACATAACCTCACAATTTCTGCAGTTGTCTTTTCTCCGTTTAGTGCGTGGAACACCATTATTATTTACCCTACACTTTATAATTACAATCTCTAAAAAAAAACACTTACGAAATAAAATTTGCATCTAATAAACCACTGATAAATAAAAAAACTTACACAACATAATCAGAACTAATGACAACACACATATCGAATTACATCGCTAAGCAGACAAATGTCGATTGCAGAATGCATAGGCCTACACAGCTGATCAGACACGCTTGTAGTACAACCATCTGATATTTATATGATACGATATTTTTGTTGGCCAGTGTTATAAAAATTCCAAAGGTCAAAGACATACGAACTAATAAACATAACGAGAATGTTTGAACCCGAATAAGTTATATACCCGACTGAGCTGAGCTGTAGAATGTATACTCGGGCATCGGTAGCTGGCGCTGCGAACCCGACCCGACCTATACTCGGGCTCAGGGTTCAAAGTGTTAATTTGTAAGTTTTGGCAACATAGCCTTCATAACGGCTGGAGAATTAATTTATACTTTCACTTTTTTTTGCAATCTGTTCAAGTGCTAATTTTATTACATTATAAAAAAGGCAAAAAAAAAAGAGATAAGGAAAAAACAATATACAAACTAACTTAACCCTTAAAAACCTATCACCATCCATAATTATCTTATGTAGGCCTATGAATGTCAACATTTAAAGTCAGTAAGTTAGACCATCGTTTGTTCTGCCATGACAATGTCAGTCACAATTTGTATCCCCTAAACAATTTAATGTTCAGTGACAGTTTTATGTTTATATATAGAGAGTAATGTAATCTGCATAACAGATGAACTCACAAAGTAGATAGCCTGGACCTAATAATTCTTTTAATAATTGGAAAACTCTTTTAAGCTACAAAAATCGTATTTATTTTTTGTAAAAAGTAGGGTAAAAATGTAGTTTACCTTGTCAATCGATTTCTAAGGGAATTTGATAAAACATGAAAGAACACATCTAACTGATTGTAGAAACAACAAAAATTTTCCCGGGAAATAATATTTGTAGTATTACTTTTATGAAAGAAATAAAACTTGAAATTGTAGGCCTATAGGTTAAGTTTCGACTTTTCCGCGATATTTGACGTAATTATAACAAAATAAATCACTTCACATACACCAAACATGTAAGAATTTAAATAAACTAAACAATATTAACCCCAAAAGTATCCACCAAGCAAGAAAATGTGAAAATAATGTAACAAACATAGTTACGAAAACAAATGCATCGAACAATAGAAAGTACAATATAACTGCGTATTTAAAATGGAAATTCATCAACATTGCCAAATCGAACAATAGGTTATTGTACTGAATAAGGTGTGTATAAATCAAGGTAACTAGATAGTAAAGGTTGCCTCATGTGAGAAATATAAAAAAAAGTGGGAGGTTTGAGTTTGTCTACATGACTATTAGGCAACCTTTACTATCTAGTAACCTTGATATAATTAGAATAAAAAAAAACTAGAGGACTAACCTAAACTGTTTAGTCACAGTATGTTGCCGATAACAGTATAATTATAATAATTGTATAATTATAATATTTTGTCATATTATAACTTTATATAATTAGAATAAAAAAAAACTAGAGGACTAACCTAAACTGTTTAGTCACAGTATGTTGCCGATAACAGTATAATTATAATATTTGTATGATTATAATATTTCGTCGTATTATCACTTTATATAGGCCTAATTAGAATTTTTAAAAAACTAGAGGACTTACCTAAACTGTTTAGTCACAGTTTTTTGCCGATAACAGTAGGCCTATGATTATAATATTTGTATAATTATAATATTTCGTCGTATTATCACATTATTTATAATTAGAATGAGTTGCCTAAACTGTTCGTTTCTACACAAAAAAGAACAAGAACAATCCGGCAACGCTGGCAGGACGGTAAGAAAAACATGTCAGCACTTTACAATGTAAATTTCCATAACGAACTTTTGATTTGAAAGTTTTTAATGTTGTACGTGTTGAAGATGGTTAAATATTGGTTTCCCGGTATCAGTGATTTTATAAATACTATATTTATTAAGAAAAAAGTTCAGGTTTGTGTGTTTATAGTAGTTTTGATTGACAAGTTAAAGTAAATAAATACCAAAAGTAGGCTATTTATATAGGAGTACTGTAGGCCTAAATGAAAAATGTGGAGGAGTAAATAGGCCTACCTGTGACATTTCATGTTGTTTTTGTTCATAATAAAACTCACAAGTTTCAAGTAAGTCTAGCACTAAAAACACAGGCCTATAAAATGACACCAAATAGCCAAAAAAATATTTGTAAAGAAAATAAATAAATACAAAAATTCAATAAGTGTAGGCTATAGCCTTAATTGCCTTAAGTTTAACATATTTCTAAAACAGGGTAATGTTACAGCTTTCAATTTTACCTCTTAATCTAACCTATTCTACATAAAAATGATCTTCTTATCCTATTTTATTGTTACTTGTTTGTCTTGGTCTAGGCAATTTCCATTAGCCTATTTGGAAACTAGGTCTTCCAAGAAAACTAGGTCTAGCCTAGATTAAAATCTAAACATTTAGCTATTGCACCATAACATTTAATATGCTTAGGTGTAACTATAATTAAAAATACCAATCATATATTTAGAAGGGTGATTACGATATTCAGCGGTAGCCAAAAATAATGATGGCAAGATACATGTATGGAATGACTTAGACGCCGTTAACAAATATTACGATCTAACAGATGGCAATTCCTACCTTCTTGAGTGTCCATTTCTTCAACATCGTTGTTTTGATTTTCCCTATCAATCACGTGGTTCATATTATCGTTCGCTAAAATTTGATTGTGAATTTTTAATTTCTTAAAATTAGCAGCCACACGGTCCTCTGCGGTAAAATTTTTACCCGACACGGTAAGTTTGACGGGTTTACTTGCAATGCGCCCAATGTCTGCGGATTTCTTCACCCCCTGTTTCCAGGGGAAACAACGCAACCATATATATCACAAAAAGTGTATAATTTCACAAATATTTAATATCTTTAAATGCATAAAATGATCACAATACACTGCCGAACTTACCACGAAAATAAACAAAATGGCTGACTTGTAAAACTTATGAATCTGAGTGTAAAGTAATGCGCAAGCGCGAGGATTTCTTTAGACTCGCCTTAAACCTATTGACGTTGGTCAGTACAATCATTCTAGGGATTATTTTTTGTTGTAACCAATATTATGATATTATGATAACTGCAAATAATCTATTCACTGCCTTTAATTATATAGTATATACTTTCGTTATTTTCCAAAACAATAATGAAAACTAATCAATTGCACTAGAAGACCACTTCTT
>JAGFPH010000830.1:267083-296340 GCA_018207615.1 Philaenus spumarius
TAATCATCGTTTTAAAATATGCATATTGTGTTACAGCTATTTCCGCGGGCGAATCTGCATACAATTGTACTGTTATTTCCCACTTCTTCAACGTTCAAGTCTTTCTACACAAATATTTCTTTGGCTATTATAAAGATACCATTGGATTCGTCAAGATTTTATCTTTCTGTTGGTGCCTTCTAATCAGATGTCACTATAAAAATTGTATTTTTTTCCAAGAATTACTGTAAACCCTTGCGATTGGACAGTTTTTCAACCAATGAAATAGCCCATTTGTCAAGTGATTTTACGCCTACCATATCAAATGTTTCGACAGATTTCTTTACACCATTTTGTACAGCAAAGACTGAATTTTGTAACGGTGGGAATTAATCCAGAAATAACCGGTATTTTGTCTGTCTAGACGACAATTGAAATGTATATAATTATTACGTTCTAATGAGAAAGTCTAGCGCATGGGTTCCCACGGTATTCAAATGTCCCGTTCTATACGCAGTGTGTAGACTGGCGACTTTTCATTAGATTGATGTCATTTTGTTGTTCAAATAAATATAACTCAAACACTTTTGTGAATTAAGGAAAGACAAGTATACCGTTTTTTTCTTTGATTTATCCTCTACACTTTGTTATAATAATATTTCATTTTTGGGCAAATTATATATTAGTAAATGACGTTACAATCTAGGGCTAGGTTTGTTAACAGTCGTGTACTTGGAACATAAAAACTGTTTTTTTCAAAATAAAAAATTTGAAATTGATAAATGTTTTTATACAGTTCTATTTAGAACTAAATTACGAAACTTTTTTACGGCTATGAAAAAAATACAAAAAAATGTTTACTACTTGTTATGTAGGCCTAAAGCTGAACTTTTTCCTTTCGTTACTGAACATTTTTTGTTTCTTGAGCTAATAACTTTTACAATTTCAAAATAAACTAATTTTTAGTAGCATATTTGAATTCTTTGAAGTTTCTTCTACAAAAAATCTATTGAACACTTTTGGATTGGGGTTCATTTACTATTTTTGGCGAATTTTAAAAAATATGCTTGCAAAACGCTATAAACGGGCTTTTCAATTTCAGCTGTAACCATGCCAGTTCTAGGGTTAAATATTTTCTTACAAAATAATTTAAAGTACAAGAATAGCCATTATGGGTATGCAGTAGAGCCCGCTATTCCGAACTAATTGGGAACGAACACTGTTCGGTTTAGCGGGAATTCGGAATAGGCGGATTTCATGAATAATATCAACTTATTGACTTGTGCGTAAATTATAAATGATCGGTTCGGAGGAAAACGAGGAGGAGGTGAACGCTCAAATTGAACTCATATCACACGTAGACGCGGGAAATGGTCTTGACCTCGCTCTAGTGTAGGTTTACATCATCCGGGGTTATTTCCTTCCTTTGCGTTACGATTCCGTTTTCTTCTAAAAATGGAGGGGAAGGGATAGGTTGTTCAAACTGTACGTTTTGTCACCCCACACCCCCCCCCCCCCCATACCCCCTTAGTACCGGGGCCCTTTAGTACCGCATTATCTTGGAAAAAGATTTTTTTTAATTCCTTCGAGATAACGAAAACGAAGGAGAAGAACGGATGAAAGCAACTAGCAGGGTAACAACACTACTAGTGCCTAGCTGTTGTATCTAATCTTTCCTTCTTTCTGAAGGACCCAGTATATGTTTCACCGGACGCTTATTGCGGTAGCTTCCTTCCCGCAAAACGGATGGAAAACATGAAGGAAACAAAAACCAGATTTAATTCCAATTTGGTTTCAGGCGTTTTCATCAAGCTTAGACTCAATCTATGTCTCTATTTAACTTATTTGTACAACAATAAATGTACGTTTTCCCACAAACGTCTTTTTAATTTCTCCTGTTTTTATGTTTAAAAAGACGGCATTTTTCTGAACTTTTTTCGGAATAATCAGATTTTTGGATAGGCAGATTTTCGGAATAGCGGGACTCTACTGTAATACGAAAAAAAGTTATTGTAGGTGGCCTTGAGACAAAGTTGGGAGGTTGGGGGAGGGCTACTGGCGCATCACTACATGCACAATAAACAAAACTTAAGAAACTGGTTTGAAACAAACCTCCGTTTACTTCATGAGAGGCCTTTTCATGTGCAAAGAGTGACAGTGATGTCGTAATTTCGGCGAGTGGAATCATCGGTCCATTTTTCTATGAGGTTGAGCCTGGTAACACGGTGACTATTAATTCTCAGACGTTGAAATGATTAAGAACTTTCTCACACCACAAACGGCCGGTTTTCCAGTGAATAATCATACAATTCCAACAAGATGGGCTACAAGCCTATACAGCAAGAATTTCAACGAATGCTGTAAACGCTTTGATACCGGGTCATGTCATTTCTCATTCAGGGTGTCTAGTGACATGACCTTTTGAAATTCCCTGACTTTTCCCTGACATTTCCCTGACTAAATAATTTTTCCCCTGACCAAAAAAAAAAAAAAAACACAAACAAAACCATGCTAATTTAATTTGAGTAAATCAATCAAATTATATTGGTGAGCAAATAAATTTTTAGGGAATTAATTAAATATTTAATTAAACATGGTAATATTATAACAGTTCCATATTTAATACTATCTATGTTACTGTACCAACCACCAGCAGTTGCAAATTACGCATTTATGACTATAAATATTGAATTACTCAAATTATATATTACTAGGGGAGACCCATGCGTGCTCCGCACGCCAACCCCCCACTCCCCAACTCCCTGTTGGAACCCTAGCTAACCTGTGCGAAGTTTTTGCAATATATGTAGGCCTAGTTGCTTGATTTAATAAGAGATTGATTTATTAAATTTACTAAAAAGACAATTTCATCATTGATTGATTTATTAAATTTATTTAAATTGATTTATTAAATTTACTAAAAAGACAATTTCATCATCACTAATTATCCGTTCACCTCCATAACTATTGAACTATAAACAGAAAAACATAATTAAGCAACAGCAAAATTAAACATAACCTACTTCAATAAAGTAAATTACAACATAAACTAACCATGTCATGATAATAAAACATGTGCTGTTATAATCAGCTGATCTGTGCTATTATATATTTTTATGTCCAATAGAACTCCAGATGATAATAAAACATGTGCTGTTATAATCAGTTGATCAGTAAATAGGCCTACAATGTTATTGAATAGAAAATATTTTAAATTACATTTTAAAAATATTAAATGATGGAATAATAAAATTTTAAGTAAAATGGGCAAATATAGAGTTAATTACCTTTCATTTAACACAAACTGCATGTCAATCGGTCCAATAGAACTCGAGATCTCACTTGGAATAGGCCTAAAAATTTTCCCCATGTTAAATTGCCATAAGAGATTTTAATTTCCGTTTTTAGAAAATTTAGTGCTGTAATTACTAAAATCCAAGTAAAATGGGCACATATAGAGCTAATTACCTTTCATTTAACACAAACCGCATGTCAATCGGACCAATAGAACTCGAGATCTCACTTGGAATAGGCTTAAACAATTTTCCCATGTTAAATTGCCATAAGAGATTTTAATTTCCGTTTTTTGAAAATTTAGTAATGTAATTACTAAAATCCAAGTAAAATGGGCAAATATAGAGCTAATTACCTTTCATTTAACACAAATCGCATGTCAATCGGCCCAATAGAACTCGAGATCTCACTCGGATTACAAAAAACCTTTTCAAATTAATATATAGATTATATTATAACAAAAGAAATAACTACAGTATTTGGTTTTTGTAATCCAGCTACCAGTACAGATTTGCAATGAATATTCAATTAATTGATACAAAGATACCCAAATTCGAAAACATTTAATAATAAAACTAACATTTTTAGAAATAGAACGTTAGAGAAAGGTTTCAAAGTCATATCACGGCAAGTGCATTGGAACAAGCTGCCACAATCACACGCTTAACTTGTCGATCATTGTTTTTACGTATCAGAATACATAGATTTCTTATTGATTAATTTAGAAGTTCATCTTATCTTTAATGTTTATTTTCTCAATTAAAAATTGTATTAATCTATGATTTTAAATAGTTATTTTTAATTATTTTCCTTAGAAATGTTATTTTTCCCTGATTTTTCCAGAAAAGTAAAATTCCCTGACTTTTCCAGGTTTTCCCTATTTTCCCTGTTGCTAGACACCCTGTCATTACTGGAATATCCCTTGGCCCCCTCGCCCACCCGATTTAACTGCTTGCGACTTCTTTCTATGGGGATATTTAAAAACAAGAGTGTTTCAAGCGGATCCATCCACAACCATTCAAAGCCCTCAAACAACGAATTGCGGCAATACCTGTCAACGTGCTGCGAGAGGTCATCGAAACTTCCAGGCCTGGCTGGAAAAATGCCTTAACTGCACTGGAGGACATTTGGTAGACATAGCGTTTTTTTTAAATTTTTATATTGTATCCATAATGGCTATTCATGTGCTTTCAATTACTTAGTAAGAAAATATTAAAAAGTTTTCAACAACCAATTACTTCATTCCATCATCCCGTTTCATTGACGGACCCTAATTTTAGTTCTATTTTCAATAATAGAAGCCATAATGACCACAAAATTCTGCATAATCAATAATAATAAAACTGAACATCCATCATTAATAAAATATAATAACTTCAAACAGAGAAAAAAAATTTAATGTTGTTCGTTTGTGAACAGTAAACATGCCATTTACACATCCAAAACCTTTCATAAATTCATATTTTTGTTGTTGTTTTGGCGTAGTTAGCAGGTACATGGCACTCTTAACACTTTAATGCTACAAATAATCTCTGTATTAACAAGTTAAGGCTGACCTGAAAGACTAACAAGTATTTCGTATTAAGCAAATACCTAACATTTGTGCCATGCCAAACACAGAAAAGTGGAAACCACCGACTAACTTAGACAATCAGAAACACACAAACTGTACAAGCATAGGCTCTGCTATCAAGTCCTCTATTGTCCGTTTACAGTTTAGTTGATAGCATGGGCCTTATGGAGGCTTGCCACGTTACTACCTGACCTAATTACATAGGATCCTATTCAATACCACACTGAATTATGAATATCCTTATCTCAGTGTTTAATTCAAGATCCAAATTTCTTTGTTTCAGTAATGTACCTCATGTTTACTTAAACCACATTATGAAGTTTAAACTACAAAAAACTAACGTTACATTAGTTTTATTCTAACGTGTATTGCTGTGCTATTTCAATTCTAACAAATTGTTAAAATTATTTTCTGAAAGCAAATATATTCTTTCAAATAAAATAATATACTCTCCAAATAATTTCTACAGCACTATACATCAGAATTTAGGTCATGATAGATAGTACAGCACCAATAATGCTATGATGTTTTCTGTTAACTAAAGTTAGTGCTTATTTTTCTCAATCCTTAATTCATTTTGATAACAAATTTTGAATTTAAAGATTTTTCCTTAAGTTTTTATATTATTATTCAGTTATTGCTGTACAATATTCAATCATTTACTTCCCTAAAAAAACAGCTCTTCGGTCAAAATAAATGTAAACAAAACAACTATTTTTTCACTTTGTATTAATGTTCCACAATAATACAAATTATTCTTGAAAATATAAATATCAATAAAAAACAATATCAAGGGAAACATATTCCAAATATATACGATTGATAGCGATGACCGAAGGTACTTGGTAGAATTCCATAATAATTAAAAGACAAACACAATTTTTTGTAATTTCTACAAGTTTTTATTGTTGAATCTTGTTTGTTGTGAGTAACTGTTCTATGTTTAAACACGTTTGTTTTTCTAATATTCTTTAGTCTGTAAAGCTGCCTCGTCAAATGCCGTCACGGGCGAAACCTTGGTCGGCAAGATTCAACAATAAAAACTTGTAGAAATTACAAAAAATTGTGTTTGTCTTTTAATTAATATTCCAAATAACTAGTTTAAAATGAGTTTTATGAGGTTGATGTTTTCACGCGGGCTACTAGCGTAAGATCTCCATTTCAATAGCATGGACAATGCCTGCCCATGATATCAACTAAACTGTAAATGGACAATAGGGTTATCCATTGTAAAAAATAATTGGCAAATTTTACATTTTGGCGAGGTTTAATAAAAAACCTCGGCCACAACGAGATCGTCTCTTACACGTATTAGATCGTAACGTTCGAGCTGGAGCAAAGAAATACTCTTCAGTTTTTGCATCCTCGGAGGGCTCAACGATTTTCGATGTTCCCTGACTTTTTACGAAATCCCCTGACCAAGGGAACCATGACATTAAGAATTGCCTTCCGCCCAGAAGAAATAATTAAAAGTTATGGTACCAAGTTCTGTAAGGACCACCTATGCAACATGGTCGATATTTGTGTGTCTCTAATTTTCACTTAGATACTTATTGGAACAATGTTTCAACTATGATTAAGGTTTGCGGATGTACCAGCGGTTCGTAAACAGAAGCAAACAAAGCTTTCAACGTTACACGGGTCATAATAAAGATAAATAATTCCTATAAACATAATGTCAGCAAAGATTCTTTCAGCAGCTATCTTATATTTTGTTTTTAGAACGAAGTTCCTTAACGCGGGCTACGGTAGGAATTAACAAATAGAAAATGTAATGCGTAACGAAAAAAAAGTGTTATTAATTGGTTGCTATGGCAATGACAAATATAAAATACGAGTAACGAAAAAGTGTAAAAAAATTGGTTGCTACGGCAATGAATTCAAGAAACATGTGTTTTGGTTCATCAATTTAAATTAAGAGACGATCGGTTCCGTCCGGAATAGTTCAGATATTATCGTCAATGCTGAAATTTTAGGTTATGAACAGGAAGTAATTTTACGTCTACGCTTAACCTAAAATTATTGTATGTATGTTGCCGTTAAGACAGGTAAAATAAATTAAACATACACACAATAACTTTAGGTTAGGCCTAGACTGATGAACCAACATTTTATGTTTATTGAATGTATTTATAATGAATGGACATTTAACTGTATTTACCATCTTAGCTTTGATGTTACAATTAATTCTACACCTTTATTATAATAACATTAAACGTATGGAAACAGTAAATATTTGTATAAAAAACAAACTAATAATAAACAGCAATTGAAAGATTAAAATTATGTGTGTGTTGCGTTAAGGCTGGTAAAAGAATTGAAGAAAAGGTGTGATGAACATCGTTCCTGACGGGGGTCCCACGACCGCGCACATTTACTTTTTTTTTTAAACTAGGTCTTTACATTGACGAGTAACGTGTAAAATTTCAACTCAAATCGGTTTAGCCGTTCTATACATATAAACTATTCAGAAAAAAAACTGGCTGGTAAAATAAGTGTTTCCGGGCATATGTTTATAGGAAGATTTTCTTTTCTTTTGACCCATACGGCCACTGCCTGTATTATCTCCGCACGTTACAGAATCACCCTGTATTGTCCAAGTATTTCTAAATCATGTTTTTCAAAACGCAAATAAACGTTTTCGAACCTACTAGTACATCCACGAAAAGGCAATAGAAATATTATGTTATTCAATTTATTCTAACTTAATACTTACGGTTTATATAGTCTAATTATTATGTGCTACTTTACGTTATGGAAATATTTGAGAAAAGCACCAGTATACTTAACTACTAAATACCATAGAAAATCTATTTTTAATTACAGCAATAGAAGATTATCACAAATTCTAATACAATCACAAAACACGAAAAAGACATTTTTTAAATGTTTATCACAAATTTACTAAATATATGTACAATCATTTTTTCCTGTATTACTTTATTATATTATATTCCAATTTTCTTTTGTTACGTTTCATTTCTTTTTTTTTAACAACCTCTTTTTGTGCTTGTAGATTTTTTGCTGTTCCAACATTTTTATTTTACTTAACTCTTAAATTGGCACTGTTAAAGCTAAAATTGGCCCAGCCCGTTTTACACAATCCAAAAGTGTTCAATAGCTTTTTTGTAGAAGAAACTTCAAAGAATTCAAATATGCCACTAAAAATTAGATTATTTTGAAATTGTAAAAGTTATTAGCTCAAGAAACAAAAAATGTTCAGTAACGAAAGGTAAAAGTTGAACTTTAGGCCTACATAACCAGTAGTAAATATTTTTTGTATTTTTTTCGTAAGCGTAAAAATGTTTCGTAATTTAGTTCTAAATAGAACTGTATAAAAACATTTATCAATTTCAAATTTTTTATTTTGAAAAAAACAGTTTTTATGTTCCAAGTACAAGACAGGTAACAAACCTAGGCCTAGATTGTAACGTCATTTACTAATATATGCTTTGCCCAAAAATGAAATATTATTATAACAAAGTGTAGAGGATAAATCAAAGAAAAGAACGGTATACTTGTCTTTCCTTAGTTCACAAAAGTGTTTGAGTTATATTTATTTGAATAACAAAATGACATCAATCTAATGAAAAGTCGCCAGTCTACATGCTGCGTATAGGATGGGACATTTGAATAGCGTGGGAACCCACGCGCTAGACTTTCTCACTAGAACGTAATAATTATGTACATTCCAACTGTCGTCTAGGCAGACAAAAAACCGGTTATCTCTGGATTATTTCCCACCGTTACAAAATTCAGACTTTGCTGTACAAAATAGTGTAAAGAAATGTGTCAAAACATTTGATATAGTAGGCGTAAAATCACTTGACAAATGGGCTGTTCCATTGGTTGAAAAACTGTCTAATCGCAAGGGTTTACAGTAATTCTTGGAAAAAAATACAATTTTTATAGTGACATCTGATTAGAAGGCACCAACAGAAAGATAAAATCTTGACGAATCCAATGGTATCTTTATAATAGCCAAAGAAATATTTGTGTAGATAGTCTTGAACGTTGAAGAAGTGGGAAATAACAGTACAATTGTATGCAGATTCGCCCGCGGAAATAGCTGTAACACAATATGCATATTTTAAAACGATTACGTATGTAAATATACGTTTTGCGAAAAAGTTGTAAATACAAAAATTAAAGTTTAATTCATTTCCTTTCCAATGGTGCCAGTTTTATTACGATTGGATGATTCTAAGTGGGTTAAATTATCAATTATGCAAATTTTCACAAATGTTCGAAATTGTTGCGTTCTGCGCCTGAGAGAGGGTTATATATGACCCTCTGCCAATTCCAGGGTTAAGAATACTGAAGGCGGGGAACAGCATAGCGTAGTTAAATCGAATGTCAGTAACTAAGTCTGAACCTACAGGACCAATAGAAGCACTCCTAGTGCTGCTCTGTACTGTTGTCTATACATTCTTCGGTTGGAGTTTTTTTTTGCAAAGGTGGCAACAAGAAGTGAAAAACTCTGGATGTATAACCCAAGAAACTTGGAACACCTGGGATAACAATGGTCGTCAGAGATTCGTCATTGGACACGATCTCATGTAAAGTCAGTATTCAAAACCTTTCTCCTGGAATAGTACACGGATGGTATAAAAACAAAGTATAGTACAGATACAGGAATCTGTGTAGGCGACCTAAGGCAGGAATGCGCTCTGCCAACAGGGAAGGACCCAACAGAATTGTCTAGAGTTACAGCTTGAGACTTCTCGACGTTAGACTGCTCAAATTGAGTAGTCATGTAACAACTCAACTTGTATTGAATATTTTACCCACTAAAAATCATCCAATCGCAATAAGACAAAAACCGTTGGAAAGTAAATGATTTAAACTTTAATTTTTGTATTTACAAATTTTTTTTAAAACGTATACTTATATATGTAATCATTGTTTTAAAATTGTAGTTTTCTGTAAAGCTATTGCCGCACGTGAAAACAAGAAATTACTCAACTTTGTCACTTCTCTAAAGCTCAATATCGTTCGACGGAAATATTTTGACAATAATATAAAGATACCTTTGGATTCGTCAAGATTAGAATTTTCTAAAACTGCTTTACAATCGGACGTCACTCTTATAGTTTCAAAAATATAAAGATTTCTGTAAACCCTTGCAATTGGACAGTTTTCAACCAATAAAACAGCACATTTTGCATTCGAGATACGTCTTACAATTCGAAATATTTGTCTAGATGTGATTATATATCTATTTGTAGAGAAAAGTTCAATCTTCCAATTTGTGTAAAGCAAACAACATTTATTCTAACGGTTTTAATTCGTACAGTCCTGGGAAATACAGACAAGTGGGAAATTCAAAACTCGTCTTTCTCACGCTTTGGAAGTGACAGTTGAACGGTTTTTCACACGGTATCTTGTATAGGATTCGTGCGCGAGAGGTTTCATTTATTTGATCTCATTTTGTGACTCAAGTAAAGCTAAGTCAAATACTTTTATGAAACAATAATTTACAAGTATAGGCTACAGTTCAACTCTTTGATTTATTCTCTACGCTTTGTTATAATAATATTTCATTTTTGGGCAAACTAATATTCCTAAATTACTATTCACACTAGGCCTAAGTTTTGTGAGCAGTCTTGTAGTAGGAACATAAAATCTGGCGTTTTCAAAACAAAAAATTTGAAATTGATATATATCTTTATACAGTTCTATTTAGAACTAAATTACAAAACTTTTGTAAATTTTTAAAAAAATTACAAAAAATGATTAGTACTTTTTATGTAGGCCTAAATTTGAACTTTTCCTCTGAACTTTTGTTACTGAACATTTTTTGTTTCTTGAGCTAATAACTTTGTAAATTTTACATCAATAAATTTTTTTACTGGCATATATGAATTCTTTGAACCTTTCTCTGCAAAAAAGCTATGAAACACTTTTGGATTAGGGTATAATTACTATATTTGGCAAATTTTTGAAAATATGCTTGCAATACGCACCGAAATGCCTTAGCATTGCAAAAAATTTACATCAACAGTTGTAGGGTTAGTGAGCAAATTAAAGGTCTGTGATCAGTATAGACACTAATTAATGTGTGTTATGCATTTTGCCATTCACAGTTGACGTACGGTATAACACTATGAGGTAATTCACAAACAGAGAATATTAAGAACTATAAACAATGTTCCAGAAAGAGATAGCTGTTTGCCCATATTTAAAGAATTTCAAATAATGACAGTACCCAGATTATATATTTACTGTTGTTTACTAAATGTCGAACAAGTTCAAACCTACGCAGCTGTGTTTCAGGTTGAGACCGTAGCAGACCGGACGAGCGATTTCCAACCTCGCTACCCTGCTCCCCTTGTGCCTGTAGAACCAAGAACTACAGGGAAGAGATTAAACAATAGGATAAATGTGAATACAATCTAAACCTTTCCATTACATTTGAATCTGAAACAGTTTCCACAGCAACAGCTATTGAATAACAGTAAAGGCATTTACCATTACTAACTCTAAAATCATCAAGAGGGTAGCTATTCAGCTCCTTAGTGAGTAGACCAATTTCCCAAATAGTTGGCTCAAACCCTAAAAAAATATATGAAGGGCTGAGAAGCCAAGGGGTTTAAGTGTAGTGAAGTTAGTTAAGGAAGCACATGTGAGCTTGACACTGAACACTATGAGAAGCGGCCGACGCACAGTGCATTGCACACCAACCCGCATATTGGGAGTATTTTCAACACACAATGCATTGCATGCTTCGCACGCCAACCCCCTTATTGGGAGTATTTTCAACACACAATGCATTGCGTGCTTCACACGCCAACCCCCTGATTGGGAGTATTTTCAACACACAATGCATTGCGTGCTTCGCACCCCAACCCCCTGATTGGGAGTATTTTCAATACACAATGCATTGCATGCTTCGCACGATAATTTTAAGCCTTTGTGTTATCATGGACGCACATGTGCGCCCGCTTTAAAATATTAGTAATTATTACGAAGAAAGGTTAAAAATTAAAGTACTTTCTACTCATTTAGGCTATAAATATAAAACATAAAAGATCAGCTCCTAGCATAGGAAATACAAAATTTGCATAGCAGTGAACGTGTTAACAGGAATTAGAAGTTATGTAATAAAACATAGGTTACAAGTACATTACCAATGTAAAGTAAAGTGACTTGCATCACATGTATCTCTTGACTTCTAAGCTAAACAGTTCTTCTACGAAGTAGTTTTTTTTTCACCACTAGATCTTAGCACATGACAGTGGCGGTTGGTGAGTTATTAACTTGATGGTTGCAATTATGTGGAGAGAATTTTCAGAGGGTATGGAATATGAACGTAATTTAACACATTATTTTAGATGATGACGTGGAATTATAAGTTTTTGTCTTAATTACAACAAATGTTAACTTAAATCCATTAAAATGGTTTGGTTACCATTACGAACTAGGCCTAGTGAAAATTTTGTAATAAACATAACATTAACATAATCATTTATGAACTCGCCCCATATTCTATTTAGGAACTTGGCCTATCCTTTTTTGTTCAAAAACTATTATTTGAATTGTATGGATGTTTGAAAATAGATTTGGGATATTGGGTTCAAACATTTTGGTAATAGGTTGTGGCCTATCATTAAAACTATAATTAAATAACGAATGGCACAAATATTAATTATGAAAAGAATATTACGGCCATCATGGCAAGAGTGAGCATGTTTATATGAAAGTGAGTTTGTATGTATGTGAGTGAGTATGTATTTGTTTATGTAAGTAGTGAGAATTTGTGAATATTTGTAGGTGTGTATGAGTGTGGAACAGCTTTTGTTTGGCGTCTAATCAACACTACACTTTCTCTCTAGGCCCACTCAAATTGCTACAAGTAATGAAGAATAATGTAAAAAGAACTATTGTGTCTATTGTAATGGATTTAACTATGTACCGTACTATACTACTTTAATCTTTACTCACTCCGCATTAGTAGTATAATCCAGACACACACACTAAAATATATTAACACAATCTAAAACAAATAGACACCAAACCAGCTAGCAAAAATACGAGAACAACACATAACCTCAAAATGTCTTGTATTATTCACTAAACAAAACATAAAATATGACAGAACAAAAAGGCATTCTGGATGGCAAAAACCTAGCGCTGCGGTGGCGGGTTGCAGAACTTTTGCGCAACTGATGGCTTTATGTGAGTTGTCATAGCAACTCATAAGTTACAAACTCCCCACCAGTTTCAATGCTAATAACTGCAAAAGATTCTGGTTGCAGAAGCAGTACGTTCCCAGACGCTACGCGCGAAGGTTGGGTTGATGTTCTTCGGCTTTTCAACCGTTTGGGGACATTCTTGGCCGAATAATTTTGGATTGAAATGAGGTTGATATTGATAATGCACTGATATTTAAAGAAATATTAATGTGATTAATTTTTTGTTTTATTTCTTGGGGGTTGTGCAACCAACAACCACACAAGGAGCCGCCACTGGCACATGATAGACTTACAGTTATATTCCTTGGCCACAAACATTTTAAAGTGTTGAAGAGCCAGTTTCTGCACTTAACTACATTATTCAAAAAATGTCACTTGTCCCCCTGGCTTCTCAGCCCTTCATATAAACTTAATTTTGGAAATTCGTTCAACTGAAATCAGCGGTTCAGCGGAATTTTATGCTTTAAAATGGCCTTGATGAGTAATGTGCAAATTTCCAACTCAATGCCGTTTTACAAGTATAAAATATTTAGTAAAAAAAAAAGTGGAGGATAAAACTAGCGTTTCAGGACACATGTTTGTAGAAAGTTTTTTTATTTATTTTGACACTACCACCCCTTGAATTATCTCGCAGAATCACCCCGTGTAGGATATAATGATACGCACGGAAAATTACTCCAGATTTGGACAAAGGCGATAAAAAAAAAATTCATTCCGCAACGATTGAACAATATATCACACCGACATCGCTCTAAATTCACAGTATCTTTCTTTGCATAACAATTTACTCATTCTTCAAAGAACGACCGACGGTAATAATATTTACAAATAATAACGACAGATATTTTTTTAAAAAATATTGTCTTTTTTTATCGGAATAAAATAATCTTTGGTAATGAGATCACAAAAATTGTCTTTCAAGGTTAAAAACCTGTTTAGGAATAGCACCGGAAAACAAGTTATACTAATTATGTACAAAATAAATTTGAATATCTTATTTACCACAGTTTATGACTAGAATAAAATGATTAAAATAAGGTAAATCAGTTATACACCTTCTCTACGGCATCCAGATGATTCCTTGATACAAGACAACTCTGTAAGCAAATAAAAAAATAATATTAGTACTTGTGATTTAACTTCAGACTTAAAGATAGATAGATATAATTTATTAGCACATTACATTCTATTATAATAATTCAATACATATTTTTATATGAATATATCAGAACTGGTGCCTTGTCAGAATATAAATTTTACTGAACAATAAAAACAAGATTAAATATAGTCAGGCTCACCAACATAAATTGCCTATTAAAATAAACTATACACTAGTTTACAGGGTTTTTTTTTCAACATGTTTCAACATGTCAGCCCACGGATTGGAAAATTTTATCAATGAATTAAATAGGTACAATACCTGCTTTTTTGTCTTATCCAATCCTAAAATCACTTTGTGACTACCGCGGTTTCGGGTAACCTAAGTACCCATCTTCAGATCACAGAAATAAATAAAAATAATTCCCTTCATGAGGTCGTCAAATACATTAAAGTTAATACACAAAACAAAATTCACAAAAACTCGTCACGAAACATATTAAAACACTTTTTTTTACAACATGGATTAGGCCTAATCACGCTAATCGGTCATGGTAAAACGTTTAATACGACTGCCGTGGCGAGGTTTGGAGTCTAACCCTTCTCTTTGCGTTACAACCCTGCAATTTTATCATGTTGAAAGAAAGGTCGCTGCATGGACTCATGGGAAGAGTTTGCTATTTACACAGCGGCAAAAACAGAAAATAAACACCTATTGAACGACAAGGTTTCCTTCCCGGCGAATATTGTGTTCGAAACGATGATAAAAATCGATAACGATGTAAATGATGCGGGAACTCGCACCTCATTGTGGCCTACTGTACTATCCGAGTTTTTGGTTATCCGAGGTCAGATTAGTCTCAATTACCCCGGATAATCGAGGTTCTACTGTATTTCAATGCAGAAATAGTCCTTTATTCATTAGGAATAAAACTTTAAAACGCGTTGTGTAATATGTTAGACAAAAGTTGAACAACGTGCAGTTTTTAAAGGTGCGTATACATTCTCGCGCCGTGCAACATGCGCAGTGTGCGCGCCATGCGTTTGCAGCTCGTTGAAAGTTTTGATTTCAACGAACCTCCCGCGATCATTCTGACTTTGAGAACCTGCTGCAGAAGGTTGGGTTTCACATTTCTAAACAGGACACTTATTTCCGCACTGCAATTTCCACTCAAGACAAGGGTGTAAATAAATTATACGTACCTTTTTCTATTCGCTGTATTGCTGGTAGTAATCATAGGCCTCAAAGTTGGGTTTTAATTTAAACAAATGTGAAATAGGCCAGAAGTTAAAATAGCCTTGATTGTTATAAATAATGTAATTTTAAGATCGTTGTACAGGCTACCTATACAATAAAATAAAGAATACTTGAAATAATAAAGAAGTAATTGATGATAAATATTTTTATTAAACTAAAGAATTTTAAAATTCACAATCTGTTGGCCAGTTATTTATTGAAATTGAATTTATTTTCTGAATTCAGACTAGAAATAAAATATCGAATATATACAAAAGGGTTTCTTAAAACTAATAGGCAACTGAGGAATGATTTTGATGATAATGAGAAATTATTGGATTCCACAGAAGAGGGTTTTTCCGATAGGCATCGATTAACTTAATTATTTTTTCTTCTGACCACTCCATAACTCACAAAGCAATCAACAATCAGTGCGCACAAAAAACTACAAACCTCTCAAACACACGTACAAATCTGATATGCGAACACACAAAGGGTTCGTTGAAAAAACCGACAGGAGATGGATCGTGATACGACATGCGCGCGCAATTCGTGCGCAGCTCCAACACCTCGTACTAACTTAGAGATCTTGTTGCACGCGCGCCGCACAGTGCACAAATGTATAAGCACCTTTAGACTACTGAAAAATCGTTACTCTACACTTTTCAGCGAGTATACAGGATCCCTTGCCTGTCAAAGGGTTAAAATTGCCAATTTTAAAATACGGTTCCACAATACGATATTTTTAGATTACGATCATAATGAGCATGTTTACTGTACATTAAATACAAATTATTTTAATTTCGTATCAGCGTAATTAACGAATTTACATTTTTAGCTAGAAAACGTCACGCTTTTACCCCTGAATTATTTTCAATAAAATAAAACCACACAACACATTTTTCGGTCAATGTAAACATATACAGTCTATATTTGCAGTTAATATCACAGTTTCTTAGTAAACAGTGAAGATAGGATACTAAATTTATATCTATTTAGAAGTAGGCTACATACCAAACTGGAATTGACGAGGGCACCAATCGTTCCACAAAGGCAAGTATAAAAGCCTCATTGGACAGAGCAAATAGTCGAAGTATCACCTCGCAGATCAAATGCAGTGGCTCTTCTCTTAACAGCCTCTAAATACACATCACGGTTAAACATGCCCGCAGCTAATGGCATCCTGAAAATAAAACACATCATCGTGATGGTCTTTGAATATGTTTAGACAAAATAAAAAGTATAAAAAAAGCAATGTCTGTGACGTCTTATCGATCTGTGTTCTGTCGCCAGAGAAAATTAATACAGTAGAGTCCCGCTATTCCGAACTAATTGGGACCGAACCTTGTTCGCTTTAGTGGGAATTCGGAATAGGCGGATTTCGTGAATAATATAAATGTATTGACTTGTTAAGGCGTACGTTCTTGATGCGGCAAATGCTCTTGACCTCCCCTTACGTTACTTCGAACAACACGCTCCACCAACACCAAAACATGATATTATGTTCATGCGGCGATGGCGGAACATTGCACCTTCTTGTCGATTCAGTTCTTTTTGTCAGAAAAAAAATCACCGACGACTTCTTCGTGTAGGTTTACACCATCCGTTTTCTTCTAAAAGCAGAAGGAAAGGGATAGGTTGTTCGAACTGTCCGTTTTGTCATCCCGCAGTCTGTCCGTTAGTACAGTATCGTCTTGAAAAAAGATTGAGAAAAAATAAAATTCCTTCAAGATAAGAGAAAACAGATGAACGCAACTGGCAGGTTGGATCAACACTACTACTGCCTAGCTGTTTTATCTAACCCTTCACTTTCTGAAGGTCCCGGTATCCTTTTCACCGGAAGCTTGTTGCGATAGCTTCCTTCCCGTAAAACGGATGGAAAATGCGAAGGAAACAAAACCGGACAATTCCAACGGTCCCATTGGAATAAATGTGTTGTCAATTTCCGTTAACCAAAACGAAACGCAGCGGAAGGGATAAAACGGATGGTGAAAACCTACACTTGTAACGTGCTGCAGGCTCCCTGTTACAAAGGTCCCAGTTCGGGCGCCATTTTTGTAACGTGCTGCCTCCTTGCAAGCCGTTTACAAAACAAATTTATTAATAACTAGGGGAGACCCCTGCGTGCTCCGCACGCCAACCCCCCACCCCCCAACTCCCTGTTGGAACCCGTTGTATAGTCAGCAAGGCTCAGGTATACACTTTAATAAAAACCTAACCTAAAAATTGATTTAAAATTTGAAATAAACTGTCAATGAAAATATTAGAGATTACAGCTGATTACTGAATCAACAATAAACATTATTTAAAACTCTGAATATAACCAAAACGAAAGTGTAAGTAAAATATTTATAACAAAAATAAAAAGCCTATAGTTCAATTACACAGCAACAAATCAGACCTAAAACACACCAACAATAACATAACCTAAATCAAATCATCTGTTGACATTTGAGTAAGTTTAAAGTAAACAACTTATTCATTTGAAACTCAATTAGTTTATCAGCTGTTTAAAATCAAATTACAGTATTTCCTATTTAGCCTAGTTGTAGCATAGGCTACTGATGCATTTTTAAAACTCGGAATGAAACTAAAATAAAAGTGTAAATCAAATATTTAGCTTCACAGTGACTTAGAACTGGAAATTATCTTTTAAATAAAAAAAGAATCATCAAAATCGGTTAAGTATTAACTTCAGGAAGTGAGTGAACTAAAATCAGGAATTTTTTTAAATATATAGATTATAAAAAATAAAAATAAAATGAAATTTTGACAAGTTTTCTCTAAGTTGATTTTATATAAAAAAATATTCCTTTCTACGTAACAATTATTTGTGCTCTTATATCTTCAATTAATGTAATTTACTTTTTTTGTTAATAATACTTTAATTCAATAAATCATTATCCCCTTAACCACAACAAAAACAATCAAACATAGCCCCAAATTGAAAATACGTTGTAGCCCTGCCAGATCTATGCTTGTCACAGCTGACGGTTAAATCTTTGTTACATATAATCTGATTAAATATCTGTGCGTACAGTTGGCAACTACTGGGCGACGCATCTTAGAAGTATGAACTCTGTGTTCCACACACAGAGAATATACCGCCAAAACTTATCACTGCGGCTGACCAACCAACACACAGCCATTTTGTTTTAACTTAACTCTACACTGAATTTAACTTTCTTTATTAGGTTCATCTTTACCATGAAGTACTTTACCAGGAAGGAAAGGAATCGAATCAACGAAACATAATAGTTGGCATTAACTTTTTTAATGCTCCATTTCAATTAATTAAAAACAAAAGTAACAAAAGCAGATGTTTAGCAAACCATATTCCAAACCTTTTTTTTTTATGAAGTCAATCACTCTCACATTCACACGCAGCAATCTTAAATTTAAACATACAAAAATTTATAGATTTTATAATATTTATGAATGCAGATTTATTTTCTATTTATTAAAATTTTTTACTTACGTACGTAATTTTATTAGTTTTAATTTATAGTGCACTTTGAAACCAAAAAACAAAGAATGAATTTAATTTAATGAAATCCTTTCCTTTAAAAAAAAAAAAATCTTTTATAAGAAACACATTTATAGTTTTTTAATACTTAGCCTCAATGTCTTAACTGTTTTTCATTTTTTACCGTAGCACTGTCTGTCTCACTTTAAAACACTGTTCAATTTTACAAGTCACCATTTCTAGTCGGCCATTTTTGTCCTTTTTCAAGGTAACGCGTAGCCTCGACAACTCTCAACCTCGCTAACTCTTTTTTATATTGTTCAACTTACGCCATTTTACGTTTTCAGTAATCACACTGTCTCTACTTTTAGTTTAACACAACTTAAAATGTATTTCTTAAAGAAATACCGCAAATTCCATAACTAAGGAAACATTGTTCCCAATGCACCAAAAACAGGTCTACTCTGTTCAACGACTCAAAACCAATTGAAGTGACGCCCGCTCAATGCTGTAGTGTTTCGCGCACTGACGTCATCTCGTGTGATTGATTCTGACCAATCAGAAATGCTTTCCTATGTTGTATGGGACTCGTTTGAGGCTAAATTTCCATCTTGTTTTTTATTTGACACATTGATTTTGAGGCTATATTCTTATGACATCATTTATTTATATTTAAAACCTATCTTAATTGTCTTTGTTTTTTAACTTTGTTATTTTCCTTTTCTAACAAATTTCTAATGACTTATTTCTAATAAAAAACAAAACTACCTGCATTCTCCCTTTGGATTTCTATGTTAATTATTTTTTAAATGTGATTTTAAACTAGCCTAAATCATCCAAACTTTGCAATACTCCTCCCTTTACGTTACACCCTTATTTATTATTCTAATTCCCTTAAACTCACATATATTTCACGCTTAGGTGCGTGTAAATTTGTTTTTTTTTTTGTGTTTAGCAGTGTTTAAAAATGAATTGACAGAATTGTGTAATTGAAGTCAACAATTAAGTACCTTAACCAGCTTTCATTCCAATTTTGTTTCAGGCGTTTTCATTAGGTTTTATGTATGTTCGGAATAGGCAGATTTTTGGAATAGTGGGGTTCGAAATAGAGGGACACTTCTGTATACTACTGCAAGTGTTCTTAGCTCGGCTTATGCCTATAGACGCAAACTGTTTCACTCAGTTGTTCCTTGTTTGTTTGTACTGATAGCTGACTTGATATCCATCCAAAGTTTTAGTTTTGTATACGTTCTTGTTTTCTTTAGTTTAGTGCGTAATTATTTTATTTTTATACAGCAGTAAGTATTGCTTTTACGTATTTAGTTTTGACTAATTGTAAATTCTGCAAAGTTTGGTTTGAATTTTTTTTTAACTTGTAAACACATATTTTTAAATAGTTTGACATTGAGTATTTTGTGTGTAAACTACTTAACCCTAAGAATATAAATTTAAAAAGAACATTGAGAAAATACATATTTTATTAAACTCTAAATGATCGGTAGCCCATATTTTAGTTTTTAAGGGTTAATTGTTTCAATAAACATGTTATGTGTTACTCTTTCACAAGTTTATTTTTAATCTTTTTACTTTTAAATAATCCTATCCAATACTCTAATACGAGCAATATCTGTTTGTACGAGCAATCTCGAGATCCAGCGGAAGGATTTTGCTGAAAGTTTGGGATTAGAGGCTTTTGGGTCTAAAAAATCGATTGGTGAAAACCGCTACCTCAGAAATACTCGTATTTTTCTAAACAACTCATTTGAAAATTTTTAACATTGGGCGTATGGAGTTTAAAATCATTACATATGTTTATCGACTATAATAACAACAGTAATCAGCTGTTTCCTATATAATTTCCATTATCAGCTGATTTCAAGCTTAAAACAATTGTTTCCATTTCTAACCTTTAATATAGGTTTTTGTGAAGAAAGACATCTGTTGAAGTATTTTTATTTTGTATTAGAGTACGGTATAGGATAAACAGTTCATACGTACTTAAGTTCGAAAAATATTCATATTTATTCAGTATGCGATTTGTATTTACATACATTTCCCTAAAAAAAAAAACAATAAAAAAAATACCGAGTGATGTTCGGTCGCCCAGGTACTTACTTTTGTAAACATAAGGTTACAACATCCATCGCTATAGTAAGTGACACTTTTCACGTCTGGAAAATTCTTTTTCAAGTTTTCCACAACAAACTTTTGTGTTTCATGAACAATGTTACATCATGTTCCAAGTCATCAGACACCAAGCACAAAGTAGAAACTATTAGATCTTCGTTGTTGTCATTATCGGTGTATATTACAGCTGGATGAAGAGAACAGCTGTTGGTTGCCCAATGATACCCTTGTTCTTCATTTTGTGGATTCACATATTTAGTACCCTTCAGTCAATACAAATACAACTCCAAAAAGGTAATAAATTTTGATAAAATATTTTAGTAAATTCATAAGAAAATATAAACAATAACCGATTCATGTTACAAGTTAAGGCAACTCACGTATCAATCCCCGGTCTCACTGGAAGCCTATACAGTCCCCACACAGGTTTGTGGTCCGAAGTACAGAAAGAAGGCACTGAAGAGTACGCCAGACACTCTACGTTTTGATTGGAGCCGTTACATCGACGGTATTTATACAATATCCTGTCCGTGTACGAAGGTGTTCTCTGTTTCTGCGACGAGTCGAATGTTTGCGTTCCCGGATCGTATTTATAGGTAGGAGCAAACGTGAGAGGCCCTTCATCGAAACCTCGAAACACAACACCTGCAACAAAATATGTGTTTAGTAGCGATTATTCTTATGGATTTAAAACCAGTCGGAGGTAATCATTAAATTTGTTAGAAACCCGATACTGATAAATATCAAGTGGGTTCGTACAGAATATTCGTAATTCATTTCCATGATTTTCATCCCAGATTTTTTTCACAACTTCCCCGACCGACTCACGGTATATTTTGAAATTATTTTACAACAACATTTGCATTACATTTTAGTAAGTGATAAGGTTAAAAATAGCAAATACCCTCATTACCCGGGTTCAAACACTAATTTAATTAATATGTTAATAGCAAAGGGACAGATCAATAATAACAATCCAGTGGTTCAGTGGCAATACTTATTTCTATATTTTTACTCATACAATATAATAACACAAACATATATGGTTTGACACATTAGCCTTTACTTATGCTACGTACATCTCTTATACTAGGTATTGACCTTTATAAGACAGACTGGATTACGGTATTGGCAACTAAAGCGTGTTACTTTTATGTGAATAACCCCAAAACTCTGAATACAACGTAACTCTAACCATAGACCGAAATACTTTGGTTTGCTCACTTAGTGTGTTGTCTTCACTTGAGATCTCGATGGTCCAAACTTCGAGCTGAATTCCCCGTCTCGATTTCCTGGCCGCACTTTGCACAACGAACTGGCCCAACACACTAACAACAGACTGGCCCCGAATCTATGTTAAGCTCCAGTATATATCCCATCCATCGCTTCCTTGTTGTCATCTCCAAAACAAACCATAGCAAAGCGAGTTCCGTGTTTAACGAACTTTCACGCGACCTTGCTACAATGTCCGTATTTATACTGTACTTCCTGGTCCGTCTTACTGGTTAATACCTTTACATTCAAAACACTAACTCTAATAACTAATATACTAAAATATATCTTTATTACATATCCCCAAACATAACATAACATAAATTCTATTGCAAAAACTTCTGCATTCTCCTTAAACAACACAACCATACACATTGAAACGGATTGAAATTAAATACTAAATAATATTAAAAGTTTGTGTAAAATAGTCAAAATTGAAATAAACCAAAATTAAATTATTTATTGGGTAATAATGTTTAATTATAATAAGATGACTTTAAAAAAATTATGTTGAGACTAAGTGGAAGGTATAATAATTAGAAAGGGGGTTTATTAAAATAAAACAATGTATAATTTCCAAGAAAGGAAAAGAAATGCAAAATGGTATTTTGACCAGACTGGCCCGAACCTTCCAAACTTGAATTAGTCCTACGATGTGACTCAGCAAATTGTTGAAAAACAAAACTGGAGAAACATTATTGAAATTTGGCCTTTGAGTAGAGAAAGTTGAAAAAGTGAAAGTAGCGGGGAGGAGGTTGCAAATTTTCGATCATAAGATCGTCCCTCTTGTATAGACAAGCTATGTGATAATAAGACGTATTTTTTAACTCTTCGATAGACAAGCGATGTAAGAAGACGTATGTTTTTAACTCTTCTATACACCAGCAAAGCAAGAAGATTTATTTTTGGTGAAGCTAAACATGAACGCAAAGGAATTTCGGTAAGACTTGGCAAAATTAAATGGTAAATGGTTTGAAAGTAAAGATAACCGCTGTAAACCGATTCAAACAAAATTAGTATCATTGGCTAAATTATAACGAAGACTTAGAGCCACGGCAAGAACGGCTCAGTGATCCAAGTTACATTCAAGATGGAAATAAGAGCAACACCTAGAGTAACCAGACAATTTGACCGACTTCGAGGAAAAGCAGATCGACAGGATACAGCATCCTGGCACAGCAGAATTTTCACAAGAATTCAGGCATCCCGGAAAAACAGGGTCTTCTTCTTGGAGTTAGTAGAAAAGTCCTACTAAAATTTAGTAAAAGTCCTCCCTGAATCATCAATCCTCCCTAGGGACCTTCAGTGGTCCATAAATGACTCGAGGGAGGAGTCATTTTTTAGAATAAAATTATACGTAAAATAAAAGTGAGCTAGTTTCCAAAGCAAAAGTAAATAAATCCGTGAAAAAGATTTTTTAATTAATAAAAATAAATGAAGTATTTTAGGCGCTATGTGGGCCTACAGTAGAGAGTCAATAATTCGAACGTCAAAAATCCGGAGTGTCGAAAATTCGGATTCCATAAAAATTAACTGTATGTACTGTAGTTCATTACAGAAATGTGTGCTTGGTGAAAATAAGAAAAAGTGTTTATTTGAAAGCTGAGTTTTAATAAATGACATCAAAAACTCACTTATAACACTGTGCCTATGCAATTACACTGCAAGAATCACTAGCACACTAATATGTAGTAAGTGTCGTGTCAGTAAGAATATCTGCAGGGTTAAACCTATTTAGAAGACGACCTCCAAATAGGGTCTAGATAGCAGCCGCTGCATTGTTATACAGCATATTTGAAAATTCGGACAAATTAATAATTCGGACTGGGTCTGGTCCCAATTAGTCCGAATTATCGACACTCTACTGTACTTCTTATAATTAATTGTAAGCTCTTTAAATTTACCATGTTGAAAATCTCTAAAGGGTTATCAATATAGTTTGTTGTTTGTAGGCCTAAAGTAGTTTCTTCTAAAGAACAAAAGATTGTAAAGAGATATACATTTTCAAAGACTTCTAACCTCAAAACATATCATATAGCCTACATTAATTATAAAGCAGTTTGAAAATAGTACCTATACATGTTCTACGTGAGTAGGCACATTAGATTATTTCGATACAGTAAGATCTCGATAATTCGGCACTCGATAGTCCGGCAGACCCAATAGTTCAACATCCAACATCTTGAAAATTGGCACTCATTTAAAATGGTAGTTTTTGTAATTATTGAGTGATTTAGGCCCGGTCTACACAGTCTGTTGGCTCCGACTCCGTCAAATAGTACAGTGGGTAAAAATCTACTGCTCAATAAACTTGTCCAAAACAAACATTTCAATCAACATTTCTCCTAAAAATCGAACTGATTCAAAACAATGTGCTCTGAACACTTTTGTTGCTGACAGTATTTTGTGAACGTATTCCACTTAATGAAGGTTATTTGAACAAATTGAAGTCTATGGAAAAAGATACATTGAATTTCTTGTAAATAATTGTTCGATTTAAAACCGCTTTGCACGGATTTTAAGTGAAAGGGTTTCGAAGAATTTGTGACAGGTTGAAGTAAAAATAGCAAACCCCCTGAATTTGTGACTAACGGAAGCAAATAACAAAGGGGAATGGAGCCACCCAAAACAAAATAGCGGCCCTAAACGTGTTGAAATAAATCGACATAAAGTTGCTAATATCTCGAAAAGGAAGAGTTTTTAGAAAAAATTTCAAGAGACAAAAAATGTTTATTTCAAAGTGCTTGACCTAATATATTGCTTCCAAATCGATTTCGTAAATTTGATTTTTTACAACATTGTTTAAGATGGAGGATACCGGATCCCCGATCGTGCCGGATTATCGAGGTCTTACTGTATTACTAAAAAGGTATTACACAATGATCTAATCATTAAAATTGTACATTTACCGATTTAAAAATTCCACAGCATAGTTAGATCGGCCTAGATAAAGTTTGTTGTTTTTAAATAGTATATTTTTTAAATGATGTATTTCTGATGTGTATTTAATTAACAGGGGAATACTAATATGTAATATTCCAAATATATGTTGTTAGCGAATTTCCTTAGAAAAAATGAGCTATTGCAGACATTGCAGTGACCCTTATGGTGAGACAATCGTCAATGGGCACCTATCATAGATCCAGAACATGTTTCGGGGTGTCATTCAATTTTGTTTATATGTGTTCCCACTCTTTTTACATCCGATTTGGTCCAAATTTGGCATTAAAATTGCTTTTTCGGACGAGTTCGTTCGATTAAAAATCCAACAACTGGAAGAAAGTTTTTAGACCGGAAGTAACAGTTTAAAAAACAATTTATACTAGACTGACACTTTTTTGGGGTTACATCGAAAAGAAGGTTATAAAAAGCGAGTTTGCCCATAATCCAAGGGCGCAAGGTCGAGGTGCAAACTCGCAAAGCAGCAAACTGCGAGCGGAATAAAGCAGTGTGTGAGCCGGGGCTGGAGGCTGAGGTGCAAACTCACAAAGCGAGTGTTTCCACTGCGAGCGGAATGAAGCAGTGTGTGAGCCGGGGCTGGAGGCTGAGGTGCAAACTCACAAAGCGAGTGTTTCCACTGCGAGCGGAATGAAGCAGTGTGTGAGCCGGGGCTGGAGGCTGAGGTGCAAACAATTTCGTACTTGGTATATAATAATATATTATGTAAATAACACATTTGAACAAATAGGCGTACAGTTAGTAATCCTTGTAATTGTACACATTTGCCGAGTTAAAATTCCCCCTCAGCATAGTTAGGTAGGCCTAGATAAAGTTTTTTGTTTTTAAATAGTTTTTTTTTTAATGATGTGCTTCTGATGTGTATCTAATCTGCTTGTGATTTTTCACGGGGGTTTACTAGTGGTATTATAATTATTGATGAATAAATATTATATATAAATAAATGACTCATTGAATCTCTTGTTTCCAAGCCACTAAAATCCGTGAAAATTTACAAACTTCTGTGACCATAAATTCCAAGACTTTTCGGGGACTTCCGTGACCGGTCGACACTCTGTTCTGGTGTTCGGATAGCTCATTAGAAGCCTCATTGAATGGACCAGAACCGGTTACTAAGCTCTTAAATAATCCCTTCCCAAGCTGCACACCCTTCCCATCTTGAACTTCCAATATGACCAGGGCGCAGAAACCACGTTACCCCCTACTTCCGCTGTCAGGGTTTTGAAGCTACCTACATCAGACGACTGCCGTCAGTCTTGACACCACTTACCTTCATTAACGTTCAACGTCAGCTGATCAAACGATTCTTCCACAGACGGAGTGCTGAGGGGAAACTCTTGCTTGGATACCCAGTCCATCACTTCGTTTCTAGGTTTCGTGAGACGGAAGTTCAGGTCACCGCTCCAAAACACGCAGTCAAAGTTTTGCGTCACATCTGGAAGAAATACAAATTTTTTAGCCTCTTCCGTACGTTGGGTTTAGTTTTTTGATGGTAAAAGTTGTGGCAAAAAAATGTCAAGAAAAAATTCATAATTTTAAGAATTTCTGTTTGTTCGTTCATTTCTAATTAAACTTAACAGTATTAAAGTACAGAATGTGCTGTCTGCACATTCAACAGGAGGGCGACAACAGTTTGTTGGTAATTTTGAATCTAGACCATTTTCAAATTCCCAGGTAAACAAAGTCAAAGTTTAACCCTTAACCCTAGAACTGGCATGGTTAAAGCTCAAATTGAAAAGCCCGTTTATAGCGCTTTGCAAGCATATTTTTAAAAATTCGCCAAAAATAGTAAATGAACCCCAATCCAAAAGTGTTCCATAGCTTTTTTGTAGAAGAAACTTCAAAGAATTCAAATATGCCACTAAAAATTAGTTTCTTTTGAAATTGTAAAAGTTGTTAGCTTAGAAAGCGAAAAATGTTCAGAAACGGAAGGAAAAAAAAGAACTTTATGCCTACATAAAAAATAGTAAAACATTTTTGTAATTTTTTTCAAAATACACAAAAGTTTTATAATTTAGTTCTAAATAGAAATATGTAAAAATATATTTCAATTTCACAAATTTTAGTTCAAAATAACATTTTGAACGTTTTTACTACATAACCTGCAAATCTTGACTAATTTCAAGTGACTAGCCTAGACCAAGATATTTTTTACCAAACAATGTTTTTTTTATACCAAAAATTCGAGAATGAAATTTAGAATCGAATAGCATTCTACCCAGTTTCAAAAAACTTTACATTTTGTAATGAAAATTCAAAAACCTCAAATCGGCAATAACCTAAAACTTATTTTTATAGCCTATGTTATTTATAAACTTACCGTTTTATTACAACACCGTTATAAGCCTAATTTCACCCAAACACAATCTACACTTATTTATTTATAACTAAAACACAATATAACACTATTTTATAAACTGTAATAACCATAAAATAACACAAAACAAATGTCAACAAATGAAGTCAACTAGACGGGTGGCGTTCGATGAATTGTGTTCACTTGTAAAGCTTTGTTATACCAACCTATGAGATCTAAATGTATAGAATTTTACATAGATAAAAACTGTGAAGATTTCTGTTTATAACCATATATTGCACATTTTAGGGATATATCGAATAAGACTGTAAGAATCGGTTCTAAACAGGCTTGCGTATTGGCCAAATATATATGACCAATTACAAGCTTTTACCGTATATCCTATAGAACAGCTGTTTTCAGAGTAACATGTGATTTGAAGACACAGTTTGAAACAGAATCGTCTGCTAAATTCAATGCTGTAATGATCTTCTTCATAAATAACTTCTGTGAGGAATTGCAGACCGTTGAAAATGAGACAAAGTCTTGACAGTATACGGCGTTCATTGACGCGTGAATCATAGGTGATTTAGGTACTACAATTTTGAAACAGTGATTACGTATGTAAATATGTGTTCTACAAAAAAGTTGTAAATACAAAAATTATAGTTTAATTCATTACCTTTCCAACGGTACCGGTTTTATTACGATTAAATCATTTTAAGTGGATATAATGATTGATTGTGCAAATTCTCGCAATTGTTCGAGCGGGTTGCGTTGCCCCTGAGAGACTGCAGTCAAAACTGCAGTCTGCCACTTTGAGGGTTAAAGTGGCAACCAGCACAATTGTGCGGTTGTGGACAACACAACTTGTATTGAATATTTCACATACCAAAAATCATAAAATCTCAATGAAACGAAAACCATTGGAAAGGAAATGTTTTAAACTCTAATTTTTGTTTTTAAACATTTATGCTAAAACGTATATTTACATATGTAATCATCGTTTTAAAATGGTAGTTTTCTAAAAATCTAATGCTGCGTGAGAAAACACAAAGAAATTACTCAATCTTGTCACTTTCCTAAGGCTCAAAATCGTTCGATAGAATTATTTTGAAAAGAATATAAGGACACCTTAGGATTTGTCAACATTTGAACTTTCTAACACTGCCTTCCGATCATTCGTCACTGTTATAGTTTCTTAGTTTCTGTGAAGTTTTCTGTAGACTCTTGCAACTAGACGGATTTCAACCATTGAGAAAGTACATTTTGCAATCGATATATCTATTTTTACAATCGATATATTTGCATAATGTGATTTATATCGATTTGAAGAGGAAACTAAGGTATAAGGTAAATCTCATTTAGTGTTCCGATTCTATTCAGGTATTTCCGCGAAATATAAACATTTTGTCAAAGCAATAGGCACGCATTATCCATTACTTTTTTCCTTTGTACACAGCGTCTGGAGCTGTATACGATACGTTTGTGAGAGTTCTGTTTATTAGATCTAATTTAGTGAAACAAAGTGAAATAAGTTTATAAAATAAGAATTTTCTAGAAAACAGTTCAATACTATGATTTATTCTCTACAATTATTCGTTATAATAAAATTTAATTTTTGGGTGAAGCATATATTACTAAATAATGTTTCAACTCGATTATAAGCAGAGCCTAGTTCGCTCACGTCAATAACTATTATTGCAAATTTCCGTTGTAACACTTATGTCCATGTCACAGAGAAATTAATAAAATAAGATAT
>JAGFPH010000830.1:296350-340903 GCA_018207615.1 Philaenus spumarius
CACATTGTACTTAAAATATTTTTATTTTTGCAACGCATATCGTTGCACCGTGAACATCATTTAGGTTAGGCCTATAACATTAAACAACTAAATAAAGGGTATGTTTATTTAGCAGAAGTATTCGTTGCCATGGTAACTATAGATACAACATTAGGCTTACCTCTAATAAAATACAGTTTAAAAGAAAACAGATGATTATTGTAATGGCATTGAAAACATTTGCATCAGCTGTACTTTGTATTGTTTAACATGGACAAATTTCACTTTTTAATTTAATAAAAAGACGTAGAAAACGAATTTTCCCAGACTGGTGACCATTTCCAATCGATTTCTCGTGGCCAAAAGCCCCATATAAAGTCAAAAAATCAAAAATCCTTAGACGGAGATTCCAGATCCATTTAGCAGACAGACAATTATCTCTCGCTTTAGAAGATAAGATAAAAACGTTTTTTCAGACTTTTTTTTTAAATTTATATATATTTTTATACGCTTCTATTCAGAACCAAATTACAAAACTTTAGTACATTTTGAAGAGAATTACAAAAATTGTTTACTATTTTTTATGTAGGCCTAAAGTTAAATTTCTTCTTCCGTTACTCAAAGTTTTTTGTTTTCTGAGCTAATAACTTTGAACATTTTACCAATCAATTTTTTTATTGCCTTTTTTATTGGCTTAGTTTTTTTTTATTCTTTGAATCTTTTTCTACAAAAAACTATGGACACTCTTGGATTGGGATATAATTACTGCCTGCCATTCTGGGAAATTTGATTGCCAGTTCCAGGGTTAAAGCAAATGAGAGATGGTTTGTAACACAGGGGGTTTTAAAATTAGTTATACAAAAGTCATGTTAAATTGGGGAAAAGTAAACAACTAAAGGAATATCACGAACAATGAACACTAAAAATAAACATACATGTGAAAATAATGTCAAGTCACTATCAAATACAGTAATTAATCTTGCGATATCTATAGAATATTAGTGGACCCGGCAATGCTTCGCTATTGCTCGTTTTGAGTATATACAGTTAATTAATTAACAAATACGATTCAGTGAGTGACTTGTGGTTAAAATAACTTATGAGCAGGGCAGGAGGTAAAGCATGTATTAAACATATGGGTTTTTAATGTTAATGCAATTTATTAAATTTTAACGGTAGTTATACCATTGCATTGCCATGACTTAGGTACGGTAATCGAATTGCAAATGGTTTTTATATCACTTAAAAATAATATTAGACAAATTTTGCAATTAGATAAATTGTAGGAAGTTAGTGCAAATATTTCTAGGCCTACTCCTTTTTAATCTCCTTGATTGTAGTGACCATATTCTTCAAGCAATCATGGTACTAATATGCATAAATTGTGAAACTTTTTAGTCAAATTAGTTGAGTAGTTTTATAGAAAAAGTAAGTGTTTAAATGATTATTTTATTGCAAGAGTGGTTCATAATAGGCTAACAACAGACGAGACACCAGTGTACGGTATACTAGTGTACGGGACACTAAATATAATATCAATCAAATGTGTGTCAACAGATGAGACACTGAGTAGCGCGCTACCAGATTCTGTGGCTGTACGGTGTCTCTCCCCGCGAGAAGCTGGGACACCGGGACAGTGTCCCGTACACCGGTGTCTCGTCTGTTGTTAGCCTTAGATTATTACATTCACGGAAGTTATCATGGAAACACTTTCAGCCAGAATTATTCTATTGACTCAGTTACCCTTGACTCAATGATAAAAATGATACACCATTAGATTTGTCTTTCGATTGTCTACATTTCTTTTATCTTAACATTTTACCATAAAGGCTTTAGTTTCTGAGATATTAAACTTTGAAAAGTTTGAACCGCCGCCATCTTGAAACGGATAACTTCAGTGAAATAAAATTTTGCACATTTGTGTAAACCATTATGATAAACTTGCACACCGAGTTTCATGAATTTATCTTAAACGGTTTGTGAGATAATATTTGTATTTCAAAAACACACACAGACAGATAACTTCTAAACTAAGTGAGATAGGACACATATTGTATGATATTATTTGCTAGTTCTGACCTGCTGAATAACATAGTAAAGTTTGGTAGAACGGTTGCGATACACTCTTTATTAAAGTACGATAGTTTTGTCATTTCCTACAAAGTTTTCAGCCCGTTTCTCTATAACTTCTAATTTTTAATCTGGCAACTGTGAATGAAATCTTGAAACATCCCCTGATCCACTTGAAATCAATTTTGAAAAAATCAAAATGGCTGTTACTAACAATTTTTAAATACTCCCAAATATCGTTGTGTGGAATTTCGTTTGAAAGCTTATTTAATTCTGAACCCAAAAAGAAGAATAATTAATATTAAAAAAAAAAAAATAGTACAACAAAATCGGAAAACACGTTTTCGTTGTTTTTGGCCGCCATTTTTAATTGGTTAAATATATGGATGTGCAAATGTCACCGTTGGTTTTCTCTTAAAATTCTACATCGAAATGATGTATCACATGACCACCTTCCCATTTAAAAAAATAAAGTTCATTCAAAGATGGCGGACAAAAATTTCAAACTCACCAAAAAGTGTTTCTTTTATGTTGTGAATAACTGCTTTTATTTCTATCTCATAAAACTCGTACATTTTGAGAAATTAAGCTGTCTCCAGACTTTTAGTTCACCCTGTATATTGTTTTATTAATGCAAAAAACCTTACCGGTTATCATTGTCTAACAGAGGAAAAAAATGTGTTTGAAGCACAGTATAGTTTTGAATGCTGGTATGCAGTTTTATTCGGCCTGAATGAATGGGCACACCTTCAACTCACCTTTGCTTTTATGTTTGACAGGCAGCTGTTTAGGCAGTTCCAACGCCTTCACGATTCTCTTTACATCTTGTAATCTCTCTTTGACCTTATCCTGATGTGCGGTTAGATGAGACGTGATAAACAGCAGAGAAGTGCCGAACAATGAGAAGCCTATCGCGACGGCTCCTTTAGTCCTGAACGCTGTACCCGGTCGGACACTGTGGCTGTCGTCTTCTGGCACTGTTAAATGGAATCAAAAACATTGAATAAAATCTAAGAAATACATACATCGTACAGCGGAAATTTGTTTGTAATAAATTGACTCAGAAACTATTGTTTAGTGAGATTTTTACTTAAGTAACATAGAGAAAAGAGTATTTAGTTAATTGCTTATATGGTTACATTCAGGGCCGGATTTAAAGTTTGGAAGCTTCTAGGTCTAAGAGTTTTTACAGCCTCTCTTCGTACTATCATAGGGGCTGGTGGCCATACGGAACCGCGTTAGTTATATTTTCATACTTAAATTCATTTAATTGTATTAACCTGAACAATACCAGAGCAGGTCCCTCCTCATGTATATAGCTTGATGCAGGGTGCCCAGCGATGTGGAATGGAACAGAACGTGCGAAGGTCCTAGAGTTTCCTGGACACTCACTTCCCATTGAAACCTTTCCGGATAACTCTCCTGAGTGCCTATTGCCAGTATGTCAGGGAGGTGATCTAATTCCTCAGGCAGCAGTAATGGGTTCAGTTCTGGTGGTGGTGCCTGCAAAGTACAAAGAAACATCTTTACTTCTCATGGAGACAATACAATAGTCTTCTTTACATTTACATAACTAAATTAATAATTCGACCACGCAGCTGAACCGCTGATGTGAGTTGAGCAAATTTAAAAAATTAAGTTTATAGTCCTATGTTTTAACCTTCAACCAACAATTTGGGAAGTAGGTCTACTCACGACGGTGCTGAATAGCTGTCAGTTTGTACGAAGTATATTAGTAGAATTTGTCTGCGCCTAAGCCTCCAACTTCGACTCACGTGCTCCTTCGTTACACTCACAGTGGAAAAACGCGCTTTGCGAGTTTACTCCTCGATCTTGTGGCCTCGGGTTATGAGCTTCGCTTCGCTCACAGTGAAAAAAACTCGCCCGTCGGTCTCGGATGAGAAGATATTCCCAAGCTAAAATCTACCACGTGGCTTTAAACTGGGTACTTTTATGGTATTTTATGGTTTTGACCGATTTTGGGGGAACCAAGCGAGCTTGTAAGGTCGTGTAAGAAAACAAAATGTGCATAATAACATCCTATATTTATATTCTTAGAAAAAACTCTAAAAAATTCATTCTGAAAGGAAAAATCTAAAAAAAATAGATACTTCCGGACAAAAACCTACTTCCGGTTGTTGCATTTTTTTTGCTAACGAACTCATACGAGCGACTTAGACAATCAACATGTGTACCAAATCGGACTTAAAATGTGGCCGCTAGAGTGTGAACACATATATATAATATGACTTTTAATGACACCCCAAAACTTGTTCTGAGGACCATGATCGGTGCTCATTTGCTGCTCCCGAAATTAGGTCTTACCATAAGGGTCACTGCAATAACCCCTTTTTCCTATTGAAATTCGCTAATAACCAAGCTTATAAAACATAAAAATAAAACAATTAACCCTACAACTGATTGTATTGAATATTTCAAATTTTATTTACAAATATTTTGTAAAACGTGTATTTACATAATGTAATCATCGTTTTAAAATTGTAGTTTTCTAAACAGCTATTGCCACGCATGAAAACGCAAATAAATTACTCAACTTTGTTACTTCTCTAAGCCACAATACCACTCGACAGAAATATTTTGACAATAATATAAAGGTACCTTTGGATTCGTCAAGATTTTAACTTTCTAAAACTACCTTCCAATCAGATGCCACTCTTACAGTTACAAAAATATAAAGGTTCCTGTAAACCCTTGCAATTGGAGAGTTTTCAACCAATGAAACAGCATATTTTAGATTCGACATATCTCTTACAATTCGATATATTTGTAAAGATATGTTTATATTGATTTGAAGACAGAACTTCAATCTTTCGTTTAGTGTAAAGCAAACCACATTTACTGTAACGGTTTTATTCGTACAGTTCTGGGAAATACAGACTTTACAACACTCGGTTACACACTATGTCGTATAGACTACGTGCGTGAGAGGTTTCATTAAATTTTGTTTGATCTCATTTTGTGATTCAAGTTATGCTAAATTCAAGTCAAATACTTTTATGAAATAACAATTTACAAACATACAGTTCAATTCTTTGATTTATTATCTACACTTTGTTATAATAATCATTTCATTTCATTTTTGGGCAAAGCATATATTCCTAAATTACTATTCAAACTAAGCCTAGTTTTGTTAGCAGTCTTTTAGTAGGAACATAAAAACTGGTGTTTTCAAAATAAGAAATTTGAAATTGATATATATTTTTATACTGTTCTATTTTGAAAAAAAAAATATAAATAATGTTTATTACTTTTTATGTAAGCCTAAAGTTGAACTTTTTCCTTTAGTTACTGAACATTTTTTGTTTCTTGAGGTAATAACTTTGTAAATTTCACATCAATCAATTTTTTACTGGCATAATATGAATTCTTTGAACCTTTCTCTACAAAAAAACTAAGGAACACTTTTGGATCGGGGTATAATTACTATATTTGGCGAATTTTTGAAAAAATGCTTGCAAATGCCAAAAAAATCTATTTTAATTAACATTGCCGTTTATAGTATTTAATCTCCATGGAAAATGTAAAAACTCTATAGGAAGCCTGTTTCGGGTTCACCAACAAAAGAAAAACTATTAACTCCTAAAGTGCTTACATGACTAAAGTAGAAAAAAATAGAGTTCCATTGTCGTAAATAAAAAAGGTGGAATCCATTAAACGCAATAAAATTTAAAAAAGAAATATAAATGAAATTAAAAAATTATAGCGAGTCATTTGACGACAGAGGACACTGATATTAATTTGTCTTTCTTTTAATAATAAGAAACTGACCTGCCCGTTCATGTTCCAAGTGCCGACGTATATTCGCACTGATCGTTGTGGCAGCACTCGTTCTAATTCAAACGAACCTAGAAGAGAGTTGGCAGCGATGCGACCATGTAAAAAATTTCTGAAAAGTATAAATTACATGGCATTAGTCACCAGTGACTGGCAGTGAGGCAGTTAGTTTGGTAATGAACATGTTCTTTTAAGTGAGAATGTAGGTAGTAATATTGTTATTTCACAGATGAGAAAAATGCATTAAGGATGAAAAATAACGTATATAAATTCCTATAAAAACAAGTATTCGTATGTACAACTGTGAATAACAAAATAGTACAGCGCATGGTCTTGTATAATAACTATTATTTTAAACACATGATACATTATTAAACAGCTGTCAAAGACAAACCCCGCTTCAGACATATAACAGCTGATTTCGCCCATCATCTAAAATACTTTAACAAAACCTAGCCTAGATTATATTTTGGGGTTATGCAACTTCAATCAAAAACAACTTCTTATGACGTCTGGTTGTTGGTAGATTTCATACATGAGTCATAAAACTAATGTATGCTATTTGTCATGATTTGAGGTTACAAATCGTTGAAAATATATGTAATTTTTTACAGATGGAACAGTCGGACCCATCTTCTCACCATTGATTCACTTATTAAATTCTCCATAAACCAATTTGTTGATACAGTAGAACCCCACTTAACCGGTCTGGTCGGGACCGAGACCCTGGCCGGTTGATCCGAGGTTCTGGTAATAGTTTTTTTTTTTAAATAACCTACGTATTTCATAAATAAACAAGCAAATAAAACATTATTGCAAATCATTTTATTGTATGTGCATACATACATGAACAAACACCGACAAATTAAACATTTTAAACTTATATAAACTTTGAAAACTGAATGTACACACACATGTACTGTATCATTGTTATAAAAAATCATTTATTTTGTATGTTCTTTAATTCAAAGATTTGCACATTCATTATGTCTAATGCCGTTGAATCTTTTTGCTGTTCAACATATTACTCAATATGTTACAAATATTAGCCTACATATTTTGCTCCCACGAAATTCAGTAAAGGTTCAGACAAAGCAACAGTCGAAGAAAAAGAAACAAAGGATGCCGCTTTGTCAATTGATTCTAAGAAAAAATACAGTTTCCGCGAAAGCAAGAGGGGAATCAAACTCACGCTCCCCCGCCCCTGTTCTGCTTGCCACAACACTAACAAATTGCACACCTAATGTTGCGTCACCCCGCTTTATTTTCCAGGCAATGTCCGTTAAATAATCAATGTTTGACACTTCGGCCAGTTACACAGTAATATAATCTGAAAGAGAAAAAAAACTCTGTTGTTCCATGGGATAGACAGGTCCGAGGACCAGTTGATCCGGAGCATGTTAAGAGGTGTACTACTGTAAATGTCAATTTGTTTAACGTTCTTTGCATTCAGAAAACGAATCATCACAGATCTGATTTCACAAGCGGTCGGATTTACAATCGGCGCCGACATTATAAACAAGCACTACAAAGTGTACACAACCAACAGCGATCTCAAAATGATGTCATTTCCTTCTCCTTGACGCGGCGTGACGGAAACGGATGCTCGGAACTGCGATCGCAGCGCTACTGCGGATAAGTATAGAAACGGAACTTACTTCTTGACTTACCTCGTATACGTAAATAAATTTAAAACACGATTTGTATTTATAATAATGTTTTCTGAAATACACAAACCTTACCTCTCTCTTGCTTTGTTTGTAGGGATGAGATGAAGTACTTGCGCTGCCAGAAGTGATTGCCGAGCTAAACTGTCCATAGAGATATCACGTTTCTCATCATGCGAACTCATTATTACAACAGACGACGGCCTAATTTTCTTCTTCTTTTCGCTACTTTGTAATTTTGAGTCGGGAATACTTCGCGTAGATCCTGGAGATGAGCCTGTAAAAAAAAAAAAAAACAATAGTTTAAGAAAACAATTCAGCGGATATTTTCTAGGAATTATCAACTCCTATAAAAACTAGTGTATGTTCGTACGTGCATACATATGTAAATACGTGAGTAATATAGGCCTATAATATAACAGCTGATTTCATCAATCATCTGTAATACTTTAACAAAACCCAGCGTAGATTATACTTTGGGGTTATGTTTACAACTTCAATCAATTTATAATTTCTTGTGAATTTTGTATTTATTTTTGTTATTAAATATTTAAAGAAAGACAAAAATAATCGAATATGTTTATACGTTATACGAAGATGTACAAATGTTTCCGAAGTCAAACGAATAAGTATCTCTTCTTTAAATTTGTATAAACAAATATATTGATATTAAAAGGTTGTATTTACATACAGTTTATAACCTCAAATCTTATAACGTATTTTAGCATACATTAGTTCTATTAACGTAGTCACTGGATCCTTTAACGGACTACGATGCCGGCTGTAATGAAAGTCCGTTACATTCAAGCAATAGAACATCTTATGAACACGGATCTTATAACTTGCGGGAATACAAAAACAACGTAGTAAATTTACACAGAAATTATGACAAGAATATGCCAATATGACAAGAATGTGCCGGTACTGAAATTAAAGCAGCAGCTGTGGATGGTGTTTAGAACAGCTAACTGCACTGTTGATTGTTGCCAGGTCATGTTGCTTATTACTTTAAGTTTTTATCATAGAGCATTATTTTCACTCATACCAAACAGGTCTAGTTTGAACACATGAGAATTAGATATACCAAATAAGCTAGCAAGACAGGGAGCAGGAAGTTCACCAGTGGGCTCGTAAAGGGTAAGAGAAAACAACCCCAAAACTTACATAGATGGAGATGGATGGAAATGTCACATGACTTCATTGATAGCCTAAATGGACATCTATGCAGGACAGTACTGAGTCTTGGCAGGCAAAATATTGTTGGCTGGTCAGATCTAGGCGCCTTAGCCTGATGTGATAATTGAATACAAAACAGCTATATCTGGACCCGTTTACAAAAAAAAATGTCCTCGAAGACATCTTCGGGCAAGACTGAAGTGATTGGCCATGGGGCACAGCGCAGTGTTTCCTGGCAGCAGGTCAAACTAACGTCCGCAATAATAATAATTCGATCACGCAGCTCAACCGCTTACGTGAGTTGGGCGAATTTCCAAAATTAAGTTTACATGTTTTGGGGTTTCAACTACTTGAGAAATTGGTCTACTCACGAAGGCGCTGAATAGCCAGTTTGTACGAAATATATAGGTAGAATTTTGTTTACACCTCAGCGGAAACACACGCTTTGCGAGTTTACACCTCGACCTTGCGGCAACATATTATGGACTATGCTTTGCGAATGTATCCCAGCCTACTAGAAAAAATATTCTAGTGCTAAACCACTTCTACGAGATACTGACTTTTAAAAAATTCTCCTAAAAGAAAAATACCTGACTAATATACATTTACCTTTCCCCGGGAGCTAGGTGGGTCGCGGCCCCTTCTATCAACGAGTTTGGGCGCACATACCCCTCGACCTTGTTGCCTCGGATTATAGATTGCACTTTGCGAGTTCACACCTCACCTGGAGGCCTCGGATCAGAAGCTAGTCCCACGGGAAAATCTCCCACGTTGTTTTGAACCGAGTACTTTTATGGTATTTTACTTTTTGATCGATTTCGGAAGAACCAGACGAGCTATAAGGTCGTGTAAAAAACAAGATGTGCAGAATAATGTCCTATATCTATTATTTTTTAGTTAAAACCCGTCTAACAATTTAATTCTTGTACGAAAAATTTCGAAAAACGTGCTTCCGGTTTTTGGCTAAAACGAAAATGTCTGAGCCACTTAGTATACCAACGTATGTACCAAATAGGACGTTATATGCGGCTGTTATAGAACGAACAAATATTTAACATTTTTAATGACATCCCAAAACGTGTTCTGGGGATCACAATCGGTGCTCATTGACTACACCGACTTAGTTCTCACCATAAAAGTCACTGCAATAGCTCATCTTTCCTATGGAAATCCCCTAGAAAGGGTGCATGTACCAAACTCTATCAGTAAGGATTATTTTAATACCACCTACTTACTCATACACAAGATAGATAATAACAATTACTACAAACCAAATTTCACTTACGTTTGATTGTTTCCAAACCTTTTCTTCTTGTTTTATCACAACATACACTAATCAAGTTTATTTACTTAAACAAAAGATAACAATACTACTTTCTTTCAAGGAAACCGTCAATACAACAGACTAGTTACTAAACATTATCTCATCGTCACAACTTCCAGATCAGGTTAGGTCTATAAAAATATCACAGATAAGATTAGTGAAGCACATAGATAACACAAGGTAAAATCAATGCCTTCTCAAATACCAATCATGGCTTGTTGTTGTGATAAGCTGCAGAAATATTATAAACTCAGCCATACACAAGCAAGATTGATAGAAAGGTGGACTTTATTGGTAAATTTAGAAAATTCAAAGGTAATGCTGTATAGGCAAGGTGGTCGTTTGAGCACAAATGAAAATTGGAAATTTGGGGATATAATAATAGAAATAGTAAATCAGTATAAGTACTTTTTAGTTACATTCACACAACAATTATCACTCAATTCACATCTTACAGAGAGAATTACATTGGAGAAATATGCATTAAATTCTTCATGGAAGAACTTTATGGTTAAATAGTATTCTAATCCCAACAAAACATGCGGTTAATGATGCAGCTTGTAAATCAATAGTCACAAGTTTGGGGTTATAGACAAAATTCTATTAAAGATAACTTTCAGCTCTTTTTTTTTAAAGAATGTTTGGCTTACCGAATAATACTTTATTTATTTAATCCATAAATGAAATTTTACAAAAAATAAGTAAACAAATTATCATCTATGGATTAGTGTCCACATAGATACGAGGCCTGTGCGTGGGCACTAGTTGTGCACAATATAACTTTACAATAATAATTGGACGTAGTTATGCAAAAAGGAACCATCCCACAAAATTGTAAAAAATGAGATATTTGTCTCATATTGTTCTGCTCAGTGAGTTTTATTTTCTGCAAAAAAGAATCAAGCCACACTATACTTGTTATTTTGTTTTTTTTTTAAGAAAAAAAAACAGACCTTTAAGACACATTTTTTTGTATACTTCTGTTAAAAATTTAAGCCAATATCTTGCTAAATAAAAAAGTTACACTACTATTTCGAAATAACAAAGTTTTAACCCGAAGAAAAGAATTCGCTTATAACGACGGTGGTCTGCCTAAAGGTGCAAGATAGACAATATGGTTGCTTTCTAAAGTAGCTAAGAGCGTTGGATTCCATGCAAGCCTTCGTAGCCGAGAGGTAACGTGGGGTCTTTCTGATCAAAAGATCCCGGGTTCAAATCTCGTGAGACCAGGTAGCTTTTTATATCTGTGGTTTGAGGGTACAGTGGCGCACCGACGGGGGTGGACGAACGGGACCTGTCCCCCCCCAGAAGGTCTTTTTAGAAATGTGGATTGTATTTTAAACTAATCGATCGTTGAATACGTAGTCAATATTCAATAAAAAATTACATTGTTTATGATTAATTTTATGATTTGATCACGACAAAATAATCGTTCTTTTTGAAATAAATATGATTTTTACACTACACAATCATGATTTTCTTTGAGTGATGTTTGAGTCTCGGCGGTCTGGTTCATGAGTTGACGGTATGCGAGCGCTGATTAGCGCCGCGTTGATAATGCTGAAAACCGGGCGTTAAATTCCCAAGTTATACGGGATGTTGAAAGCGCGACGTTGGTAACGTGGGTCCCGTGTTATACACAGCGTTTTTGAAGCTTTGTCAATGTTGCGTCCTTCACTTCCAAAATGGAAACCATTCAGTCATTCTGTCTAAGTGTTTTACAAATAATAGAAACATTTTAGGAATTGTGTATCAGGAGGACTAGACGGTGGGGTACACACCCAGTGCTTTCAAATCGTGTATCAAGCTTCAGCTATACTTACACGAGCTGAGCTTAGTCGAGCCGACCCGGTCCGTCGTGGAAATCCGTAGCAGTGGATAAATCTAACAGACCCGCACCGTTCCGACATGTGTCGGAAGGATGCGCGCGCATTCCACCTCATCACAACTACTACCACAACTACCATGAATTGCAAAATTATCATGGAACGGTGGAGTATTACAGTGGAAGAGATCGAACTTTCTTTCTGGTTTTGACCTGTGGCTATATCTGTATCCAACCCGCTTGGAGTTGAGCCGAATCGATCCGATCCGGCATGCTGTCAGAGTAGTTATTCTACTGTGGCCTCTCTGGTAGCTGCGCTCCATATAACTTTGTTCGGCGTTGATAGCGCCCGCGTCAATCCGCGTTGGCAACTCTCAACGCCCGGTTAACTTAAATTCGTTAGCGTTGATAGCATTCGTGTAACATGGCATACAGTAGTTGCATTTACCCAATTAACTGACGTTAACGCGACGTTGAAAACGCAGCACTATCAGCGCTCGTATATCGTGGCCCTAAAAGGCAGAGCGCTGTAGTGCTGGCTAGACCGTCACTCAAGGTTAGTGCGGGGTGATCTTGCGGAAAGAATGTTTATATTGCACTATTGTCTGACTCAAGCCCATCACCATTCACTTTAAAGAAATATAAAATAATGATTCAGACTTTGTGATAGATTACAGAACTTTCAGCAGTTTAGGATTTGTTGAATATATATGTATAAATATTCTGACCTGAGCTTAGTCCCCCCCCAAAGCCAAATCCTCGGTGCGCCACTGTGAGGGTAGGAGGGCGGAAGTAAAGCAAACGGTGGTTGGCTCGCTTCCAAGCTGACGGGATATGACTAGTTACCTGGTCTAAAGGCTTGAGATGTTTCGCATAATTTTACTTTTGTATTTCTGTATATAATATATATATATATATTATGTAAAAAAAAACCAACCTACGACATATGGGGGAACACTACTTTCATTCATCCTCAAATTTACATCGATTTTGTATACTGTATCATATGTGAAACGGAAAGAACTACGATTGATATAAAATATTAACAAAAATAATCATTTTCGATTTTTTAATGATTTTTTTCCGAACATCCGAAAAATCATATTATAATGCAAAAAGGAACCAAGTAACATGGTCACTATTTGCTGTAAATATTGAAAAAATACCAAAAGGAACCAACCCACATTTTCCTTATTATTTTAAAATTCTGCCAAAGTTTATATATTTCACTTTATAAAATAACAACTAAAATCATTAATTTAAAATAAAAAAAATAAAAAACAATTCTAGCACATCAAACAGAATTAGAATCAACTGTCAACTTTGAAGCCCTTTTTCTCAGTTTAGAGGCAGAGTGGCATGGTTCCTTTTTGCATAACTACGTCCAATTATGAAAAAAGAAGAGAGAATAAAAAAAGAATAAAAACACAATTTTAAAATGTACAAGAAATTATAAATAGGTTATCACTAGATCAACAACGTCACTGCTGTGCCCATACAAAAATACCTTTACAAAGAATCAGAAGTAAAACGCGAGATAAAGAATTAAAAGATAAAAAAAGCGTTTAGATATAGGCTAAACATAAATTTATACATACTCTGAAAAAAATACGGACTCACAAAAATCCCTTCCTAACCATAAAGAAACTTGCTTTTTATAGGCCTTAGCTTCATAATTTTAAAATAGTCTCAAGTTTCTTGGAATATTACGGAAAATCATCTGTGAAACGTAATACGAGTTAGTCGTGGATACAGATCTATAAAACCTATCTGTTCTTATACCCACTGCTTAAGAATGACTAGAAATAGAAAAAATGAAATTGGAATTTTTACTTCTAATATTATACTATACTAGCTGCCCGATCCGGTTTTGCACGGATAGGCAAATCAGTTAAATGTATATTAACACACAAAAATATATTACACTATGTATTTCTTATGGGGATTTTTAGTAACTTTAACCCCCCTAAAATTTTGAATTTTTTAAAAATCTTTCTTAGCGAGCACTTAGGGCCCTAGTGGAAGCTACATACCAAATTTCATTCCAATCCGTTCGATGGTTTTTGAGATTTCGTGATGAGTGAGTCAGCGAGTGGTATTTGGATTATATACATATACTAGCTTCGCTACGGGTTAAGCTCGATAACAAAAAAATATCAATTTCAAAGGCATCCCGCATACTCTTTGTTAATACGCTATTTACACTATGTACTACTTTCTTAGCTTAAGTGTATAAAATATTCATCTTTTAGTTTTATTAATCCCTGTCGAAGGACAGCCTTTTTATATGCTTATTTAAAGAACCTCCTTTCTAACGCTTTTTACTTTTTAATAACCTTAAACGCAAAATATTTTAAAATCCCGCCTTATTGCACATCTAGAGTATAAGGGGAACCCCTATTTTAAGTCTCAAGTTAATACTTTTGGTAGTTTTTGAGACATAGTGATCATCAGCCAGTCAATGGTATTTGGATTTTTCCTATGTTTCTAACGCTTTTTACGTTTTAATAACCTTAAACGCAAAATATTTTAAAATCCCGTCTTATAGCACATCTAAAGCATAAGGGGAACCACTATGTTAAGTCTCAAGTTAATATGTTTTGTCGTTTTTCAGATGTAGTGATCATCAGTGAGTCAGTGGTATTTCAATTTTATAAATATAGATATAGATTTAGAGACAAAGGCAAAATCTTTGAATTTAAAAACTTTAAAAATGCATTTTAAATATATAATTAAGTGTCTAAGCACGACAGACAATAGATTACCAAAACAATTACGTAGGCTCATTAAAAGAAACATTTCTTGGGCTAAGTTTTGGTTTGAATTGGGGGATAAGAAGCACTGTGATTCAGATTTTGATGAGATACATAAAATTGGACAGGAAAATAAAATATTGATAGAATTATCAGCAAAATTGGGAGAATAGGGCATAATTTATGGACAGAGCGTATAAGAAGATCTGAGGGGTATGATATACTATAGGTATACAATAAACTTGAATGTAATCTAGGGGAGGCAGCGTATATTAACAACACGAGAATTTATTAGTTTAATATTCAGAGCAAAGAGTGCCATTCTACCTCTAAACACTAGACCAGTCAGGAATGGAATTGAAAGGATGTGCTCTTTATGTAATTCCTGAGAGGACGAAACCATGATGCATTTTATAGGAGAATGTTTAATATTAGAAGACAATCGGAAAAAATATTTTAAATGCAAAGCCCTTGATGGGGACAGATTGATAATGATATTGAATGGGGGAAACTGGTTTAATTTAGTGAATTTCTTGAGAAGTGCACTTAAGTATAGGAAGGCATTTATTTTAGAGTTTAACCGAATTTAACCTGGCTTAACCGTTAAATATATATAAAAACATTATGCAATAAAGTGAAATGTACTCGTAGATGTTAAACACACTTCAAAACATGTTCGTTCGGGAGCTATGAGTAACAAACTGGTGGAAAACGGGATTTTTTTATAGGTGCGTAGATAATAATTTACGAAGCCCTTATAGGTGCGTTTTTGGCCATGGGACTCGGATCAAAAATATTTTGATTTTAATTGCTTGTAATGGTAAGGCACAATATTTACCCGATAGTCCTTTCATTTATTTAACCACATTTGCGAGCAAAGCCGCAGTCACCAGCTGGTTTCAAATACAAACAAAGCACCGAGCCTTCTTAAAATATTTTCCTTCCCTCTCACACGCAAAAGTAGTTATCCTTAGTTAGAAATTATGAAACAGCTGCTTAAAGTTGTAAATACATTTCAATAAAATTGTTTATACATTACTCTCAATCACCTCTTAAACGATTAAATTCTACCAAACAGAATGTATTAACACCTGGTGAGCTCGAACAGAACCGAAAACTAACCTAAAAAACTCACATTTTCCCTCAGAAAGCTTATAAACATTGTGTGTGCCTTTAAAGGAATTTATCACTTATCTCACTAATGACAATAGACGGCCAGACAGGCTAAATTAGTACCAAATCTTATGCCAAATTCATCGTACTTGGATGCCAAATTTAAAGATTCTACGTTGCACAATTACTCTTAAATTTCAATTCAGGTTGCTGTGCCAAACAGACATTACTACAACACCAAAGAATCTCTAACTGGGTCTAAATTCCAGATTTTTCTCTGGATGTGTTATACTTGACTGTAATCTTATAGGAAATATTCACAATAATTACATAATATTTGTCTAATAGATATTTATATTTCACCTAAATTACATACTCAGGTTTGATGTCACATTTCAGTTTCAGCAATTGATCATGTATGGAACTTTTACAAAACTAGTTTAAACTGGGCCATTATTTTGAAAGCACTGTTTTTGGATCCTTCTGTTAAAATGATAGAATTAATTAATAAAGAACTTGGCCGGTGCGTTGCACTTTTTTACTTTTGAATTTTTTGTCATAAAATTCTCATTAACTCTAATCCCTTCAAATTAGTGGAAAAATTTTCCACAGCTATGAAATATGTAAAAAGTGAAGTATTTGGGTTGTGAAGCATTCCTAAAAAAGTGGGTTTTGAGAAATATACAGGATGTCCCCGAACTCTTTGGTCCATTTTGTGGATTTGTTCCTGGGATCACGACAAACATATTTCACAATATAAACATGGGTCTATGGTGCTTACTTTTTCATCTGTCTGTCTAAATGTTTTTTTACAAAATAATTCATATCTAGAGAACGGTTTGACCGATTGAGTTCAAACTTGACTTGAAGTTATACCTAACAATGATCTATTTTAAATTAAATAAACCCCTATATCCAATCAAGCGTTTCAAAATGGCAACTGTTTAAAAATTTCAAGCCTAAACTACTCTTAAACCGTACATTTTTTGTAGCCCTTTTAATTCGCTATCGGATGGTGTTACTATCAAAACAAAAGGATGAAGGATAGTAGTTAAGTTAAAGATAAACAGCATACGTACCCACAATATTGTTGTGTTTACTGTGTTAGTGTAGGATGCCGAACCAGGGTCGAACAAACCAATTATTACACATAACTTAACCATTATCCTTCATCCGATTGTTTTGAGTTACATCATCCGATAAGGAATTAAAATTGTTACATAAAAGACGTCTTGACATATTTTGTTAAAATGTAGGCCTACTGTTTTTGGGTAATTTAGATTTGAAATTTTCAAACAGCCGCCATTTTGAAAAGCATAATTGGATATACAGTAGAATCCCGCTATTCCGAACTAATTGGGACTGAACACTTTTCGGTTTAGCGGGAATTCGGAATAAGCGGATTTCATGAATAATATCAATGTACTGACTTGTTAAGGCGTAAATTTAGTGCTCGGATATCTGCTAGAGTCAGTTCTGAACAGCGTTGATTGTCTCGGAGGAAAGCGAGGAGAATGTGAACGATCAAACTGAACTCATATCACACATAGACATGGCAATTGCTCCTGACCTAGCCTTAGTCCTATGTTTACACCATCCATTTTTTTCCTTCCGTTGCGTTAAGATGCTATTTTGTTCTAAAAACGGAAGGGAAGGGATAGGTTGTTCGAAGTGTCCGTTTTGTCATCCCGCAGTATCGACAAAAAAATTTTATTTGTTCGAGATAACAAAAACGAAGGAGAAAAATGGATGAACGCAACTGGCAGGTTGCAACAACACTGTTAGTGCCTAGCTGTTGTATCTAATCCTTCCTTCTTTCTGATGGACCCGGTATCCGTTTCACCGGACGCTTGTTGCGGTAGCTTCCTTCCCAAAAAACGTGAAGGAAATAAAACCAGCTTTCATTCCAATTTGGTTTCAGGCGTTTTCATTAAGCTTAGGCTCTATGTATGTCTGTATTTAACTTATTTGTATAACAATAAATGTACGTTTTTTCACGAATGTCTTTTTAATTTCTCCTGTTTTTATGTTTCAAAAATAGGTATTTTTTCTGAACTCTGTTCGCAAGACTTTACTGTAATTGTTTATTTTTCTTAAAACAGATCATTGCTAGGCTAAACTTCATGCCAAGTTTGAACTCAATCGGTCAATTCCTTCTGCAGATACAAATTATCTTGTAAAAAAAACAAATTGGCGGATATCTGGAAACAAGTACAGTAGTTTTTTGAAAAAAATTTTATTCTTAATTTTCTCATTATTTTGACTTATAGAACCATTTCCTGAAATTTGGCAATTTACCTACAGGACACCCTGTATATTTGTAATTTTATGAACAAGGCAATAAAGCACTTATTGAACCTACTTCCCTGAAAGATTAGCTTTCAGTGTTTTACACTAAATTTAAAAAAAACTATAGTTTAAGTAGAGTTCTTTATCACACCTTCTTGATAATGAAATCCAGTTTAATAGAACTTACCTGTATTAGAACACAACCAAACTAAAAGTTATTGAAATAAAAATTAACAGTCAACTAATTCACATAAATTATGTTTCACGATAAGAATAACCTGCGCATGAATAGTAAATGGGTAAATTGTTTAAAAAGAGTAATTAAAAACAAACCAATACACTCAGTGCTTGTTTAAACTAATAGTCGTGCAGCGAACTATTTTGAAACACTGAATTAATTCTGTCCTAATTTGTATAACAATGTTAACCAGCATAATTAACACGTACCTGATGAGGAAGCGACAATATTATCAGCTGATCTGCGTTGAGACAAAAGCAAACGACGGCGTAAACGTGCGTGACTGGCTTCCACGGGTGATGGCGAACTCTGAGGCGAAATCTCGCACGACTGAGAACTGTCTAAATTCGACAAATCTTTGGATTTTTCATCGTCCGAAAAAACTGTTTTACCCAAACTAAAAGAACGTTTATGCGTTTTTTTATTCCTACCGAATATACTACGCCGCGGCGTGTTTTCGGATTTCTTCGACACTGTTAAATTCGTTTCCGACAACGGTTTCTTGAGTTTAGATTCCAATCCGGTAGGTGGTAAACGTTCGTTCAGATCCTCCGAATGTTGTCCGTTCATTCTGGTCACGATGCTCCGTCTATTATTCGAAATACTGTTATCACATCGCATTTTAAAATCCGACTGGAAGTGTATCGGCGTTTGGGAGCTTTCGGTAATAGCGCAACAGAGCGCTACGTTCGTACTGCTGTTCGATTTCGATATTGTCGCTTGCGATCGTTTTAAAATCGTGTAATCTTCCGTCGAACCGCTTTCTTCGCTTTTACTTTTCAGAAGCTGGAGAGAAGATCGCGCACGGAATACGGACATCGAACTTTCTTCAGTAGTTACCCTAGCACCACAGTAATTGTCATCTTCTAAACTGACCGACGAACCTAAAGGCAAACAACCGATGGCGTTTTGTTTTCTTCTGAGCGTGAGCAAGCTACAAAGACCGTGTGATTTCTTTTTAGTTTTTGTCGGAGAGGAGTTTGTGCTGTCTGTTTGCGTACTTTCTTCCATACTTCAAATTTTGTGCGACTGAGGAGAGAGTTCCTTCATTACAACTCCTGTAAAATTTAAAATATTTATTTCAGGCTCTTAAGAAACGTAGGCCTAACCTCATTCATAAATAGGCCTATTTCAGAAATAACATATTAAGAAAATAATACTGTTAAAGCCTTTATTTCGCCAGTTAATGTTCAAATGAATTTACATCCCATGTTTTATAAAAATCTGTTGCACCACACAAATTGAAGTGATTGTTTCTACACTCAAATATCTCTAGAACAAAAACCACTGATACAACCAGTATTTCAATTTAACAGAAACAATTAAACAACGTCTAATTCAGGTTACTTCAAAATAGGCTGACTTGTTACAAATAACATAAATATAGAAATACTAAGCTTGTGATCCATAAATTTCTTTATCTTATGTATAATACTGGTTTCAATTATTATTCATACTTCAATAAAACGTTTACAAAAATAATTTTTAAATTAAAATCCTCTACTGAACTAATGAAGTTTTAGTAAATAGCAAACAATTTATTGTTTTTAATTGTGAAAAAAATAGTAAATTGAGGGTCTCGACAAACAGGGGCATACATAGGATTTGTCCAAGAGGGGACTGAAGCATATTTTAAATGAATGGAGTGAGTTAAGAGCTCCGAAAATTTTGTAAATGTTCTACCAAACGCATTTTCAGCTCTTTTAGCCCTTGGTAATAAAAATCGGTTATGTAGTTTTTACATTTAAATGTTGAAAATTGCTTAAATCTAAAAAAAACCCATCATGCCTTTGTTTTAATTTGTTTTACGTGTTACATTATTTTAAAATTAACACACTTCACTGTAAATAGCCTACTAACCTATTTAGCCTGACTTGACACATGTTTGAAGAAAAAAATTATCTAATACAGTTTTAATAGTTTGGAAAGGTTAACACACCCGAAAATAAAATATCTCTCATCCTACTTATATGTATATTATATGGGCTTCACAAAATACAAAAAATTACCCCTGGGGAAAACTAATAAGTGTAAACATTATTTACCATGTGAAACTATTTTGTAAAATTATAATACGTCTTTAAATGACTAAAATCACCTCACATGTATAAAATGATGATAAAAATACACGAAACATGTAAAAAATAAGTCATGGCTGATGAAATAAAAAAAAAACCTTGGCACAGATATAATGTAAAATTTACTCATCCATGTTCAAACAAACAAAGAAATAGTTGAATCATTTAAACAGAAGCAGAAAACATTAAATTATTTATTGCAAGCCCCAATCCTAATACTGTACTATAAAGAAAACCTGGTATTAAACGTTTAAAAAATGGGGAGAAATCTATTTTATTTTAACAGTAAGAAATGAAACTATTAGTGTATCAAAATTTAGCACCAACATTTTTATTGACCTTGTTTTGCACTTATTGATTGATACTTTTTTAGTTGATTTTTTTTTAGATTAAGCCCCCAAAGCCTTCCGCTGGGGGTGTGCCTCTCGACAAATAAGACTTTCTGATCATTGACAATGATAGTATTCAACAAATTTAATTATTTTCACTGCCAAGTACTTCAAACCAATTGGGAAGAAATATGTTTACAAAAACAACCTTTACATTATTAAATACATTAACTGGAAATACATGTCCTGAAAATATTCAAAAGTAGCCTACTATTTTATTTGCAACACAATTTTAGTTTAAGTCGAAGCAGTAGGCCTAATCTAAGAAGTGCGGAAATTATTTTTAGGCAATGATGACCGAAAAGGTATTTTATATTACTAAAAAAAACAAATTTAACTTAAATAAGGTACTATTATAAGCAGATTTTCTTAAGTTCAAGCTTGGATCGTAAGTTTTTAGTTTTTTATTTTTTTTTTTTTATTTTCTGTGGTACCGTAGTCCCTTCTTCACTTTGTTTTAGCAGACATAAACTATTATGACAAGTACGGTAATAAGTTAAAGAAAACATAATTGGCCATTAAAGTCAGATTTTTTGTTCAGATCTTAGTAACACTTAATAAAATAAATTTAATATAAATAAATAGTTAAGTAGGCCTACCTCGTCTTTCTAATCTCTAAGTACCGGTACCTTTTATACACAAACACTTTTGATACATGGAGCCTTAAGATGTTCAAGAGTAAGATATCTTGATAACTCTACTACAGTAAATTTCATAATACAGTTTGTATGTATTTTAACAACTTCCTTTATTTATCAACAAGTACTGCAAGTCCAATGCATAAATTATAAAATTTTTAAAAAAACATTAATATTACATGTCTATAATAATTACTGCAAAAATAATTTTGAAAATATTGCTTTTTATAAGTTATCTCTGAAAATAATTTAGGCTAACTTGTATTTACATTATACTTATCTAAAAAATTACCATAGCAATAAAGATAACAAAGTATGAGCCAATATTAGTTATCATAACAGCTGTTCTAAATGTTATTAAAGACCACTAAGAAATTAAGACAATTGGTGAAAAGTAAATGGTTAGTAAGAATAAATTAATAGTATTCTTTCAAATACAAAATGCATATTAACAAACAATAAGGTACAAAAATTATGTTTTGGTATAAATTCAAAGCCTAATTGGTTTACAATATTAAATAGCTCAGTAAGCTTTGAAGGTAATTAATATTTGGCATTGTTTTGATTTAAAATTATAACCGCAAATTTAAGAGAGTGGTGACTATAAACCCCTATAATATATATAGACTAACCGTAGTGAAATTGTTATATAATACTGTACACATTCTAATAAATTAGGATTAACATATTTCCCAGCTATGTAAATTTGAAAGTGGTTTACACTTGAAACATTTAAAACTATACCGTATAAGGTTAAATTGAATGTAGGCCTAGGTAAGGCCTGTAATTCACTATCAAATTTCTTTGCCAAAGATCTTTGATGCAATATTTGATAGTGTAATAAGCAATCTTTTATCAAAGTTGGCACACGTCAAATTTGTTTGTCAAAGATTCTCTAGGAGAACACAAAGGTTCCACGTAAACAATTGGGCGTAGAAAATGTAGGCTACAAAATCGCAGCTGTGCACAGGTTATTATTTCTCACTTAAGTATAATGGTGGGTTATTATTGATGGATGGTCATTTGAATTGTAAGACTTACAAGCTTTAAATGGAAAACAAGGCTCATCATAGACTGTAATATGTATTGGATCTAAAAAAATACTTGGCTTAAAATATAGTTACAAAGGATTTGGGCTGGGAGTTGACAGTCTCATGTTAGGTTAGTATTAATCAATTTACATTACTACTGGTGATTTTATAAGAGGTGTGTGATTCTCTGCTGTTCCTAGTAGGCTAATGATTTTACTTGCCCCTTTAATACTTCAATAAAATTAGGCCTATGTACACATCAATTTAAGTACCTTTAGTAAATACCATACTTCACAGAAAATGAACATTCTTGTGTAATACTGCAAAATGTGATTAAATTTGCCTTTAAATTTAAAATATAATACTGTAAAGATTTAAATTAGAACCTAACCTAGCACATACTGAGCTTAATCTTACATTAGGGTACTTTATGAGTAGAATACTGCATTTTAATTACTTGCTATAGGAAATATTGATTCTGTTTGGTTTTTACAGGTGATTCTAATAAACGACCAAAATTTACTTGGGAAAAACTTTACTAATTTCGTTTTATTTAAAATAATTTTAAACTAGGCCTATACAAAGAAAAACTAATATTTTCAATTTCATAATACAATTAAACCAATACAATATTAAGTTATACAAATCTGTAACTTAATGTAACTAAAACCGTTGTAAAAATGTTATGTTTGTAATGTTTTAAAACAAAATAAACCAGTTGTAAATGAAAACTAACCTAATAGCTATACTCAGCTCCCAAACACATCAGGCGATCGTCTAGAAATAGGCCTAATTGGCTACATTTTTTAAGTATCTCTTTAGCGTAATAAATTAATTGGAAAAATGTAAACAGTTCCAGTTCTTTGTCAGCACAAGATAATGATTACGGTACATTTTTGACGTTTGTAAACCTTATCACAACCAAACACTTCATTGTATTTACACTGTAATCGCAATCACTTCGTCGTTATTGATTGAGTAGTGTCTCAGTCAAGTCAGAGACGTGTAACCTATGCTTTTTATGTGCAATAAATCTGATAATATAAATTTTATTTACGTCTTAATAGTGAATAATAAAACAAGATTTTTATTAACTGTTTCAAATTCTCATAACTGCTGAACGTTCGTTTGAACTTAACCTTATCTTATTTACAAGTTTAATTGTTTTGACTAATTAGAAATTGTAGTTTTAAATAATACATACATTACAAATTATTATTGCTTTATTACCGGTATAATTTTTTGAAAACAATTTCTGCTTTGACATTAGCATTTTAACAAATAGGCTACTAAAGATATGCAATCATAACAAAGTTTATAGCGTGGAGATATGTTGTCCCATAAACATATTTTCATAAATCTATGGAAAATGTGCATCTACTCGTTTATATGGTACAGGTATATAAACGACTGACTTGTACACTTTTCCCAGTTAGTGCAATTAGTATTTATTCGGCGGTGACAATGGGGGAAGCTAGCAAAGACCGCGTTAGTTATGAAGCAACAATATTTTCATTAAAAATAGCCTACGTTTGAAATATATTTTTTCTGGTATAACCTACAGTTGTATCAGTGAAAAATGAACGAATTACACCTTAATAAACATGACTTTGTAAGTAAATATATAATATGTTAGTATATAATTTGAGGGCATTTTACAAAAAAACATTACAATATTTAAATATTGGTCAGAACAATACCACTAATTGCTGTCGAAAATGTACCTAACTTTTTTGATCATTTATCGTTTTTTACCTAGTACAAAATGAAGTCAAGCAGAAACAAGTTATCTATTAACAATGATTAGGCTAAGTTGGAAAGAACTAAATGTGAGTCCAATGATGGAGGTAATTTTTTGTTGCCTTTAGCCATTGTTGCCAAGGCTCAGCAATACAAATTAGATAGTGATTTAATAGTAGCTATCAAACTTAATATTTTGAGGTGATTGAGATTTCTGAATTACAGTAGAATCTCGATTATCCAAGTTTCTGTATTAACCAGGTGAATTAAAAAAAAAACTTTTGTCAAAATTCATTCTGTTAACTTACAAATAAAGGTAGTTAACTGAATTGATTTTGATAAAGAATTCATAGCTTGAAAGGATTTCTCAACAAGTAGACTTAAATTTATAATTAAAACTTTTGTGTTAGATTGAACAGAAAGAAAACAAAACAGTAGTTTGCTGTGTACATCCTTAAAATATTTCCGCTCCTTACCCAATGCAATGGTATGGGTGATGTTTAGCGGAAGGGTAGTATAGTGAATGACTAAGCAGTCTTGGGCCTGTTATACACTCCCCTCCTCGCAGCATCATATTTATGGCTCACGATTCTTTCCCACAAGTTCTTTCTTTCAATTGCTGTTGTATTTTGTTTTTAGTCAGTGTTAAGCTTTGTGAATGAAAGTGTCATTATGAAGGGAAAGCAAAAGCGTGTTGTTTTATCTTTAAAAAAAAAAAAAATGGGAAGCAAATAAACGATTAGATGGAGGTGATTCAATAAGAAAAGTGGCAGGTGATTTAGTATTAGGTGTTGGGGAATCGATTGTCTTTGATTCGAGAGGAAATAGATCAGGAATTGGTATATATATTTAAAACTATATTATTTTAAAGTCAAATAAAATAGATTTTGAAGTATGGCTCAAAATCAGCCTATAACGACGTAAATGAAGCGGGAACTCGCACCTCAATGGTTTTCTCACGGCCTACCGTATTATCCGAGGCCTGCCCGGTCCTGATTACCACGGATAATTGAAGTTCTAATATATATTACCGTTTTTCAAAAATATTTATAGTTTGGTAGAAATACAGTATGACTCAAACGATACTGAAACTTTATTTAAAAAAACAAATACAAATAGTTAAGGGAAGACGGCACCTATTATCTATTAATCAAATGGGAGTAAATACCTTATATAGGTACACTTATCTCAGAAACTATAAGACCTGAGTATGAAATTTTCGGTACTTATTTAACAAGTATGTTTTAAATTATTGTAGCAGAACTATAAGGATATACTAAATAATTTGTAAAAATACATTTTGTTACATTTTACAGTTTAAAAAAAAACAATTTATATTGAATATTTTTCTTAATAATAAAGGTTTAATCTAACATAATACTACATCTGGTAAGGTAGTATAAAAAATATGTGAAAAATATCAGTTTTGTAGGCATCATACTTCTTGAAATAAATCTACCTCTAAAGGTAAAAAAAACCATAAGTTTCGGAAAAATTTTTACATTTGACAAGCTTTTAACACTCAGAATCCACCAGTTTAGTAACTTTCATCCTCCTTATCCCCAGATTATCCATTATTTTGTACAAGATAATGCGAATGGAGCATGATAGAACACCGATGAGCCATAAACAGTTGAGGCTGAGCCTCATTGAAGACCACATGCAATTATGCCTTCGACTAGAAGGACGAAGACCAGGCCGTCCTAAGGAAAGTGCTTGTCAGAGGTTAGATGGGAGACTGCATCTGATGGGAAAGTTCCAAAAGGGGTCGAGAAAGTGCTATGTGTGCTTGAAGAAGAATTTGCGGGAAAAAAACAGTTTATTTCTGCAAGATCTGTCTTGAACAGCCATTTCTTCACCCTGATCTTTGCTTTGAAATCTATCGCACTCAAAATGACTACTAATAAAATAAAAGGGCTTGATTTACTGCATATCTCAAAATTGTAACCTGTTACTGTGAAATGTAAATGTCATAACAAAATTTCTAATATTATAACTATGATGCATGTTGGAGCCTTTTATATCATTGTTACCTATAAAAGAGGCTTTAGTTTTGCTTTAGGGCAAACGTATCCGTCTTATTTGAATATTGTTGCGAGCGAAAGACGGATATATCCGTCCACTATAAAACGTTAAAAAAAATTATTAAACAAAAAATCAGTATTTTTGTAACTTATAACCTATTTACAAAAAGAAAAATATCTAAAATCAAAAGTTCATACAGACACAAATAACTATTAATCACAAGACAATCAAGCCATTTTAAACTGGGCGCACTCTGTTGTATAAAAATTGTTGGTGTTAAACTACTTAGTACTAGGGACAACATGGTACATATTTACATTTTTTTACTACCATGTTCTTGGATTAATAAATATTTAAACAAGTTCCATGCTGACCACAAAAAATGTCCATCGACATGACCGAGCATGGTTTTAACCGCACATGCACTATTCATTTTACATTGGAAAAGAGGGGATTCAATCATCACCTACGGCCATTTGTTTTACCTGAGTAGTTGGTAGAGACTTTTCTATGAGTACTGGTCGCGTAGCCTAGGAGAATATCAACTACAAAGAAACTTACAGGTGTTCTCCAAGTTTTCAACCATCCTGCCAATATTTTCTCAATTTAGGGTAAGTGATTAATTTAAATAAATTATTTTGATCACTTCTATGCATATCGTTAGATATTTCAACATATTATTGAAAAATAAACAGTTTGTGGTGTTGCAAAGTGCTCCCCATCCAAATACTCATATACGGCCAATGTTGCTTGACTTTGGTGAACAGACGAACAGCGGTATATTTAACACGGGCGGTCGAATAAAATGATTTCAAATATATACTACGATAAAAAAGCCTTATCAACTCCTATAAAAGTGAGCGTACGGACGTATGTGAGTAACAAATTGTCGTAGCGCGGCTACTTATATTTAACAATAATATTTAGCTTCATGCGAAATCCCCGGCAACGTATATATAATCCGGCAAAAGTATCGAAATAATTTCCAACAAACATCTTTGGCCCTCAAAAGAGCCAAAATCAAAGCGAAACAGCAGGTGGAATTTCCGAATAAACTTCTCGGTCCTCAAAAGGGATGACAACACATCGAACCAGAAAACGGAATTCCACAACAAACTTCTTGGCCCTCGAAAGGGCCTAATTTAGTCAGCGTCTTGCGATTTTCCCGTAAATACCTTTTACGGGAAAATTCACCTTAAATTCCCCAGAGCTTCACTCTAACATGTTCCCGGTCGATATAACACGTGTCTGGCGTATGTAGGCAAGTTGGGCCGCCAAGGACACGACGATATCGGCCGGCAAAAAAACTTTTATAATCTACTTTTACTTTCCTAGGGAGTTGAGACCTCATCTTCCGAGAAAGTTAGTAGCTTATTTCCCAAAAAATTCTTTGGCCCGCACAAGGACCATCCCGACAACACACTGCAGCCGTCTGGGAAGCGTAGGCATGCTCTCTCGCCTAGGACACTGCAACACAGTCGAATGGTTCCTTTACTTCTACCTTTTAACTTCTCCCCGTAGATGAGACCTCAGACTCCTTGCTGATTTTTTTTTTAAGAGTCTAAAAATCAAATCGTTCAAATCATTGGCCATTCAGACTTAAAATGCGGCCGCTAGAGTGCGAACACATATCTATATATGATTTTTAATAACACCCCAAAACATGTTCTGGGGACCATGATCGATGCTCATTTGCTAATCCTGACCTTGGGTCTTACCATAAGGGACACTGCAATAGCTCATTTTTCCTTTGGAAATTCGCTAAAAACATGGTTTGCTGAAATAAATACTGTAAGGTATGATAGCACCAAATACACAAACTGATAAGTTAACACTTTAGTTGCTGTACTATCTCTACGAGTATTACATAAACAAGTAAATGTACCTTCATCGGCACCATCTACTGTGCGTCCAGGCTTTAGTTGGCAGTATAGGACATATGGGCGGTTGCGGGGCTACACCCATCCTGACAACATGCAACTGTGGCTGTCGCCGCGACTCGTCTGCATGTCGACAAAGGCGTTATCGTTACTCACAAATGCATTAAAAAGAATGTTCACAAATTATAGTCTTCAACTTATATTTAGTATTGGGAACAGTAATATAATAAACGGTATCAGGAAACTGACACATACTTTCTCCCTCAGAACTTTGACGAAAAGTACTATAACATACTCTACCTTTTCATCAGTAGAATTATAATTCAAAATACCAATTTCTTGATTTTTAAGAGTAATTTTCCCATAAAAATCCATAAAATAACGGAGAAACCAACTTTTCTCAAAAACGGCTTGGAAGATTTTGATTAAAATTTTATAGTTTATAGTACTTTAGGTCCCTAATAAACTATAAAATTTTAATCAAAATCGTTAGAGCCGTTTTTGAGAAAAGTTGATTTTTTCCGTTATTTTAAGGGTTTTTATGGGAAAATTACCCTTATAAATCAAAAATTCACAAAAATTAAAAAAACGCCTGGAGATACCGTGGATTAGTACCCCCATACAAAATTTCATCAAAATCGGACGACTGGTTTAGGCTCTAGGTCTGATAACATCCATACACACACACACAGACATCACTCCGAAAACCATTTTTTAGGTTCAGGGGGACCCAAAACGGATATTTCCACCAAAAACTCAAACTCGAAAATTGTGAGGAATATAATACTTTCTCCATATACTATGGTATAGGGGGAGAAAGTAAAAATGATTTAAGAAGTAATAAATATCGATAAAATACAATTTTATGGCTGTGTAATAAATAAAATAAACGGTACCAGGAACTGGCACATACTTTCTCACAAACATATTTAAATTAATAAACAGATTCACGGTGACTTGTAGGGTGGGGTAGGAGAGGTGATTTTGTATTAAAGTTGTTTTCCCATAAAAATCCATATAATAACGGAAAAACCAACTTTTCTCAAAAACGGCTAGAACGATTTTGATTAAAATTTTACAGTGTATAGTACTTTAGGTCCCTAATAAACTATAAAATTTTAATCAAAATCGTTAGAGCCGTTTTTGAAAAAAGTAGATTTTTCCGTTATTTTAAGGGTTTTTATGGGGAAATTACCCTTATAAATCAAAAATTCACAAAAATGAAAAAAACGCCTGGAGATACCGTGAATTAGTACCCCCATACCAAATTTCATCAAAATCGGACGACTGGTTTAGGCTCTAGGTCTGATAACATCCACACACACACAGACATCACTCCGAAAACCATTTTTTAGGTTCAGGGGGACCCAAAACGGATATTTCCACCAAAAACTCAAACTCGAAAATTTTGACGAATACAATACTTTCTCCATATACTATGGTATAGGGGGAGAAAGTAAAAAGGAATGTAGTCTACAGTATAAGATTGTTTTGGAGTAACCATAAACAAACAAAGAAACCCAAGACTACAATTTTTGTGCAGTTAAGTGTTGTGATAACAGAAATAACCCAATGCTCTGGCGTTTCCTGTAAACTGATAAGGAATAGATTCCTCTTCTGTCCCATTTCATTGTTCAGTGTTAGTTTGTTCTCGGATGGTTTAGGGTGTGTTTGTCGATACAGCGGTGCACATTTTAGTGTTATTTAAAATGTAGTGTGAGTTTGTAAGCTTGGTTACTGTTAAACACGAATTCGGGTCGGAAGGGAAAACCAATCAAAAGCGGGGACAGGAATACAGAGCTAAACTAGTTTCAGTATTTTAAAAAGTGTTACCCTAAATCAGTTAGAATAAAGGTAAACCTCTTTATCATACTGCGAACTTCTGCCTTATTTAACTAAATATTTGTATGTACATTGTATAGTAAAAAATTAGGTATTATTATTTGGATGTTGTGTTATCATTCACTTAACGGCAAGAGCACAATGATTTACTATATTCTTTGTGAAACCACATTACATATATTGGTACATTAGTGTAAAATAAACGGTACCAGGAACTGGCACATACTTTCTCACACACATATTTAAATTATTAAACAGATTCACTGTGACTTGTAGGGTGGGGTACGAGAGGTGATTTTTTATTAAAGTTGGAGATTAACTAATAAATATTATTATTATTATCTAGAGAGAAAACTATTTGATCGATTTCGAACAAATTTGCACCAAACACGTCAATTAGGTCTTTATAGATGCACGAAAAATTGTTTTGAAAAATTTTGAAAAACAACCTCCTTTATGGCCATAAAACCCCAAAAAAACAGTTATTATTATTATTATTAGCTAAACGAGAATTTTTAGAAAGATGCGGTTTTTTGCATATGGTAGGGCACATTAAAGGCTACAAATAAGCCAAATTTTATCAAAATCGTTAGAGCCGTTTTTTTATAAAAAAATAATAACTGATTTTTTGGAGGTTTTTTTGCCAAAAAGGGGGTTGTTTTTCAAAAAAATTAAAACCATTTTTCGTGCATCTATACAGACCTACTTAAAATGTCTGGTGCAAATTTGTTTAAAATCGATCGAATAGTTTTCGCCATTTTGCCAAAAAAACCTCCAAAAATCAGTTATTATTATTATTTTTAGCTAAACGAAATTTTTTAGACAGATGCGGTTTTTTGCATATGGTAGGGTACATTAAAGGCTACAAATAAGCCAAATTTTATCAAATCGTTAGAGCGATTTTTTTATAAAAAAATAATAACTGATTTTTGGGGGTTTTTGCAAAAAAGAGGGTTGTTTTTCAAAAATTTTCAAAACCGTTTTTCGTGCATCTATATAATCCTACTTGACATGTCTGGTGCAAATTTGTTTGAAATCGATCGGATAGTTTTCGTCATTTCGCCAAGAAACCCCCAAAAATCAATTGTTATTATTATTATTAGCTAAACGAGAATTTTTAGAAAGATGTGGTTTTTTGCATATGGTAGGGCACATTAAAGGCTACAAATAAGCTAAATTTTATCAAAATCGTTAGAGCCGTTTTCTTATAAAAAAATTATAACCGATTTTTTTGAGGTTTTTTGGTCAAAAAGGGGGTTGTTTTTCAAAATTTTTCAAAACCCTTTTTCGTGCATCTATACAGGCCTAATTGACATGTCTGGTGCAAATTTGGTTGAAATCGATCAAATAGTTTTCTCTCTAGCTTTGTATACATACAGACATACAGACATACATACAGACATACATACATACAGACATACAGACAGACATTTTGTAAAAACCACTTTTTTGGACTCAGGGGGTCCCAAAACGGATATTTCCACAAAAATCTTAACATCGATTTTTTTTGCGATCACTATACTTTCTCTATACTATAGTATAGTGAGAAAGTAAAAGATAAAACTGTTAAACATTGCGTGTAAATTTGTATAAAGGCAAGCAGAAACACTTACAAATACACAATGATAACTCTTGACTTCTGCGGCTCCTACTGCCTAAACTAAGCAGTTCAAGTAAAAAAGTCAAATTAAAAAAATTAAATTTATCTATTTTTATAAAACTTTCCCGTTTGAAAAAGTTGCCTGACCAAAATTTAAAAAAATCCTCGCTTACTGCATTTATTATGTCCTTCCCAGTTGCATTTCAGTTATAAAAGCCTATACATAATATATAACAAATGTACAAACAGTTTTATTACCTTTACTTTGATACCATTTACAAAATTACGTCATCATCTACACATTCAGTGAATTCATAGAGCGGCCGTGCGAGTAGTAGTACGGAACTTCATATGAAATGCATTAGCATAGCCTTTCCCGTACTGCCAACTAAAGTCCGGACCACAGTACGAGTGGTTATAACAAGGTTGCTTGGTTGTTAAGCTTGAATCTGTTTAAGGCTAAACATCCCTGAAAAAGTTGTGTTTTTGGCCCGATAGATAGCAGCACCTCTGAGGCAAATTTGTACTACGAATAATTTCCATAATTATTATCCGATTTTTGTTTTGTAAGTTATTTTGTAAATGATATGAATAAAACATTCACGCTATTGTGATGATTTTTTTAAAAATTTATTTATAAAAAAGTTTTATACAGATTTTTTTTTGCTGTAATATTTTGTTTAAATCGCAGGTAGTCATTTTGTAAATACAAATTTTAAACGAATTTTGCCGTTTTCAGATATTAAATCGGTCAAATGGTCGTATCGGAATCGTTTTTTAAAGATATTATCATTATTTCTCTCACGCTCCGGTTCCCTTCTCCCGCCGCGTAGCACATCACTCCCCCCCCTCACCAGCCAGCCGCTCTGCCCGGCCCTGCAACTGTAGCGTTCGTCAACTCACTCACTACTTGCATTCATACTCTGGCCGGACACACTTACTAGACTAGACTACTGATTACGACAGGTGTTTGTTATCTGTTAAAAAGTATTTTCTGTAAGTCGAAAAGAGACATCTAGAATAAATATAGAAAAATATACAGTAGTTCAAATTAAAGGATTTATGAAAGTAGGCCTAGATACAGGTTCTTTGGCCATACATTATTCAATAACACCAGGGTATGAATAATATTACCCTATAACGTTAGTTATTTGTTTCAAATAAAACTTATATTTTAATACATGAAAACGAGAAATAAATATAAAATGAATAGTGCAAAATACCATGTATTACACGTGACAGTCATAAAATGGACTGTTTCAATAATACAATAAACCTTTTTTCAAGGATATACACATACGGTACATATTTTTATCTTTAATACTATTTGGCCATTAATGTTTCGCCATTGAACTCCGCAAGAGAAATGGTTGGTTCACGTATTGGCATACTGCTTAATCAATCAAAATGCTTAATTGCGAAATTTTCCTAAAGTAATAAGTTATTACCGTGGTCAGCATTCATTTTGCCAAAAAAAACCATTTTATTTTAAGCCTATTGCAGCAAACCTATACGTTCTCAGTCACTCTGAAAAAAAAGTAGGTATATTGATATGTTTAACAAAACCTTGAAACTTGTAGAAATGAAAGAAATGAAACTAGTATTTCAGGCATTCCACCTTAAAGTAAGCCTGAGGTATAAAAATAAAAATAAAATATAATATAATTCAATATGTTGCATGTCAAGGTGAAAAGTTCTACTTTAATAATATGTTCAACATTTTTAGCAAATTTTGATATTTGTAATTAGTTTAAGTTCTTTGTTCTGTGAGTATCAACAGCTATCCTCCGGAAATGTTTTATTCTGTGAACTTAGCAGCACTGCAATAAATATGAAACAGCTGATCTAGTGATTGAAGTTGCTACAGAAGATAGCTGAAAGACTTCTCTAACTATTAATGCCATAATTTAAGATAATATATTGTCTTTTCATTTGAAATTTGCCTTTAAACTTAAGTAATACGTGATGTGACACCCGCTACATTTTTTTTTACAAAAGTTAGTATTACAAAATATTACAAAATGAACAAACACCTTAGGAAAATACTTTTACTGTAAAAGTAAGAGGTTTTGTTTCCCTAATGTTTTGGTATTATTATTTTAATTTTAGTTTTATAATTTAATGAGTAATTCGCGTAACGGGTGTTACATAATTTAATGTAATGGGTGTTACAATTCAACACAACTCACAACCATTCAGTGTTTAGTATATGTATATTAATTTTAAGTAGAATTTAAATACATAGCCCTATTGAGAGTTTATTAATTTTGGTAGCAACACTTAAAAAGTTAAGACAGATATGTTATTTTAAATACAATTTAACACGATAACACCTTCAAATTTCATACTGCGAATTTCCTATTTGTAATTCCAGAATGAATCTTTTAACATATTTACCAATGAATACTTAAATAAGTATTCATTGTATTTACTGGGCAATGAATGTTAGGCGTATCTAATTATTTTATTTATCTTTAAAGTATTAATTCTATTACTATTACACCTCATACATTTTTTTCTCACGATAAAATGATGAGTGACGTTGTAAAGTGTCAGCAGCATTTGCAAAAAGCCAGAGAGTGAGATAAAAAAAGAAGAGAAGAGAACAATACACTAAAAGAAGAACAACTTTAAAAGATCCTAAGCAGAGTAAAAAAATGTAGGGAGAAAAATAAGAAGCGCAATTATCATCAATATCTCAGATTTCGCTGGGATATTAAATATCATATTCTGAGAGATGACAAATTTAAGAATATTTTTGGCAAATTACAATAACCTACAGTAGCCCAAAGGACTTTTTACAATTCTTTACGAGTTTCCACTAGCAGTTGATATTTTTGAAAAATTAATGCGCTTATGAAGTTCCAAACTGTTAATTCTAGAATTTGATTTAGCGATTATTTTGTTTTTATTTAAAGTTTTAGGCCTATTATATTAATTCTTGATAGGGGCATATATAAGACTGATTTTTAGTAAGTCTAATTCATAATAGGCCCTAAGGCATAGTATAAAAAGTACTGAACTATATCCATGTAATGTATTAAGTACCGGTATTGTAACAATCCAAAATTTATTTAAATATATAGATAGGAAATTAATTAATTAATTAACAAAAAGATATTGAAGAAAAGATACGAATTTATATTGGTGAAATTTTTAGATGAAACTGTATCTTATTAACTGTTTGATTAATTTAACATTGAATACTACTGTCAATAAAAAAGTTTCATATATCTAGGCCTAAACGAATGTTAAATATTGAGAAGAATATAATTGGTAAGAATGTTCTAATTTATAACCTCATTTCAATTTTGTTATATTTTTTCTCCGATCTGCCAAGAACCGAAACTTTTATATTATAAATAAACTGATAATGCTTTTTTTATGTGTATAATAATTTATGTGTGGTCAATTGAACTTGGTGCTTCGATATAGACTTGTGCTCATTCTATCCACATTACCATTTATCATATAATAATTTTCATTCGTCCTTTGTTTATCCTAAAATCACTTCTTGTTTTGAATATTATTTTATTATATATATATTTCTTTTATGTTAAATTTTTTTCTTGGAAAAAGACGGCACCAAACCCCTCCCCGAAGTTAATTTATCTTTGTGTTCCATTCTATTTTTATAAAATTTTCCCAACTTTCATAATTTGTTTTAAATTTGTGTTACTTGTATTCACCAAATATTCTGAAATAAAATATAATTTGAGTTTGTATCAAAATATCATACCTTATGTTCTTAGAAAATATTAACAAATTAGTAGCAAGAAATAAAATAGTGAGTTATTACAGTATATATTTGTTAAATATAAGTTTTTTTATGAAATATAAGTTTTTATTTCTTATAGTGATCAAAGAAATCTCAATTATACTTCTTGTTGTTATTTGACACCTTATTATTATTACAGTATATAATATATGATAAAAATCTTAATTTTACCAACTGCGTAACACCCGTTACATTTTAATGTAACACCCGTTACACAAGATTTAATTTTATGTTTAAAAAAATTGAATGCCAATATCAATTTGAATTACAGTTCCATTACATACATTTACTGTGGAATAACTCATATTTTTTTCAAAATTTTACAGTTTTAAAATTCACAGAGTTTTAAGAACATTTACATGAAGTTCAACTTCACTACCGGTATCCATTTTCAGTAACACCCGTTACACTCTCTTTTTCTATATTTATATTCGTTAACATTTACTAAAAGTCATTATACATTCCCTCTTTACGAAGCGTTTATCAGGGTGTTATTTAAACAAGAATCTTATCCAGAAGAACCAAATTATGTTTTTATAATACTGTACTAATACTAACATCCGAGATTTAGCAGCGAGCAGAGCGAGAGGCAGTCTGCGCTTCTTCCTCTTCGTTGAAAGCCGAAGTTGCTTTTTAGATTTTGTTGTTCCTCGGCGATCCATTAAGAAAACAAATGTTAAACGAAATAACGTTCTCATTAACAATAATTACAAGACGACGCAATAGTACAACAAAGAAGAATCGCGGGAGATCACATGGATGGAAGCGCAGGAAACCGTCATCCAACTGTATACAAGCAACATCTGAGACGCGTGGTGGGGGGATAGGTGGCGTGAGTGAGTCACAGCGGCACTGCACCTGCTTCGTGTCACTCTCGCGTTTGTTCTCATTACTGTAAATGTTTAAACAACGATACCGACTAAACCAGCCAGGCGATTTTAAAAATTAAAAGTGTAAAATTAATTAAAAATTATTGTCTTCAAAATGACTACCTGCGATTTGCATTTTTCGTTTTGTAACACAATTATTTTATTATTATTTTTTAAACCAGCAACTTAATTAAAATTTAGCTTCTTTGGCGTGAATTCTAATCTTATTCCGTTCACAAATCAGTTTTGCAAATGAAGATCGGACGAAAATTCCACCAATAAACACAAATACAAAATGACTCCATTTTAGTGCTGCGCCGTGGTGGCAGAATTTGGAACTAATCCTGGGATGTTTAGCCTTAATATGCAGGCCTATCCGTGAGAGGTTTATATTATGTTCTTTATAATACCGTGAAGGTTTATAAAGTTTATTCGCTTTTTACGAATTGCTTATATATATACAATATATAGTTTAACTTATACAGTAGTCGGAGCAATTCTTGATATGTTTGTTCGATGGCACAAGGCGGCAATTAGATTTGTTAACTAAATATTTGAATAACTTACACCTCTGAATATTAAAATTCACCTCTGAAATAGAATCTGATAATAGCTTTAACTACCTTGACCTTACAATATCCAGAAAAGATAACAAACACACTTTCAAAATATACAGGAAACCAACTCAAACCGACCACACCATACATAACAGTTCCAATCACCCCCCCATTCGCACAAATTAGCCGCATACAACAGTTTCGTTTATAGAGCACTTAATATACCTATGTGCCAAAATGATCTTAAGAAGATAGTAGATAAACTGATATTTAAGCACAGAAAGATCAACAATCGCAACAACAGATTCCAACAGACAATTAATGAAAACAATAAAAAGTTTATACCTATGAGATTCAATCGCATTCTAGACCGTCCCACCAACAACATATTCAGGAAACATGGATTTAATATCGCATACCGCACCTCCAACAATCTGGGTAACTTCCTTAACACCAACTCAAAAATAAAAAACGTAAACAAATATGACAATAGTGGTGTTTACAGGCTTGAATGTAACGACTGCGATAAAATTTACATAGGCCAAACCGGCAGATCTTTTGCGAAAAGATTTAAAGAACATATGCCTACTCATAAAAACCCCTTCTCCAGAATCAGATCTAGTTATGCCGAACATTTGATTGACACTAACCACACCTACACTGATATAAACACTAACATGACCACTATCCATAAAGAAAGGAAAGGCCGTCGTCTCAACGTATTGGAGGAATATAGCATTTACACTTCTCAGAAGGAAAACCCTAACGTACTCCTGAATGACAAATTGAGCTTTGCAGCTAACCCCATCTATGACTTAATCTCTAATCTCTAAACAAACAAATACAGCTGACCTATTACCAATTCACAAGCAATTTTTTCTTCAGTTCGGAAGCACAGTAACTATGCCGTGGCCACGCAAATATTTATTTCATGAAACATTTGACGAGGAGTTATCCGATAAAACTTTGTACTTTTGTGTCGTGTTATCGTGTGTGTTCAGTGTTATTGTGTATTGTTTTATTTAAGTGTTGAGTCCTACACCCGACGAAGCTGGCTGTGAACGGCGAAACAGCGCTGTAGTGTAACTACAAAAATATCAAGAGGTTTATAATTAAAAAAATAAGGAGATATAAATATTGCTACCGTATTGCCTATTTCTTTTCGCTGTTATATTCTATACTGCAATACAAGCCAATATTTGATCCGGATATGATTTTTTGTTTTGTTTATTTCCCGTTTTTGTTTATTTACTACTAATATGCAGTACTTATAATAAGCTATAACTTGAGATCAAATAACAAATGGGGAAGAAGTAGGATAATGCGCACAAACTTACTTGCTTTGTACTCACTTGTTAAATAATGTGTCTAATTAAAACTAACGATTCACAGATTGTAAGTATAAAATAAAACAAAACTGATTTTTTTTGTTCATATGACCGTTATTTGTTGAGTGATGTCCTTTTTTACACTTAACATGCTTTTCAAAGATCGGATAGGCTAACAATTTCACACAAATTATAACACCAATATTAATTTAAACAGAACAAAATTTATTTTACAGTGGCCTAGTCAGTCCTACAGAGTTATAACTCGGGTCTGGAGGTATGGTCAAACTAAAAGTCATCTCGTCGACTCGCTTTTATCGACGATCTCATTCGCTTCTCTATCAACCTGGCTTGGCTCGCCTTTTCTTTCCTGTAAATAAAAGAATTTTTTTTACATTTCCGTTCAACAATCAAGTAATCCTTTCTGAACATTTACAAATGAAAAAAATATTTAGATTCCATCCTAATTTTGTATGTTTTAGACAAGTGATAAGGCAAAGTTGGTTATCATTTCATCTGTGTTATGAGTAGGACACTAATCTTTGACAACTCTTTCACGGACGAGATCGATGTTGTCCAAGAGTAAGGATATGTTGCCCAGCCTATAGAGATTATCCTACACTAAACAACTTAACAGCAAACCGATTGCACTATGACTTGAGGAATAGTTTGTATCCATTAATGTAGGAACAGCCATTTCCGATTGCTATTAATAAAATATTTTAAATCTATTATTTGTCTTAGCAATCTTTAAAATTAATTGTCAATAGTTCACAGCTGTTTCGCCTATTTAACATAGATGAGTTAGAAAAAAAGCACAAGAGTGGACGGTCACAAACTGTGACATTAAATTTCATTAAGTTTCTAAATGTTTGTTTTATTTGTTTGTTAAATGTTTTGTTATAAACTATATTTTTAATCAGTCGAATGTGTAAAGTGTTTGAAGTTCTGATGATCTTACTAATATTATAAAGAGGTAAAATTCGTCTGTTTGTTTGTATGTAGGGGGTAATCTCTGGAACTACTGAACCGATTGAAAAAATAGTTTTACTTATAAAAAGCTACACTATCCCTGAGTAACATAGGCTATAATTCATTTTGATAAAAACATTTTTATTTCAATAATTGTAATTTTAATCGGAAAAAATTCTTAGGTTACACCTAGACTGATGAACTAACACATGTATTTACATTCATTACCATAGCAACCAATTGAATAAAATAATAGATAAAACAGTTGATATTTGCTCTAATATTTCCATTAACAGCTGATTTAAAACTTTGAAGCAATTATTTTGTATTTCCAATTTTTACTTTCTCGCTATACATAGAGAAAATATAGTGATCGCACAAAAAATCGATGTTGAGATTTTTGTGGAAATATCCGTTTTGAGTCCAAAAAAGTGGTTTTTACAAAATGTCTGTCTGTATGTCTGTATCTATGTATGTATACAAAGCTAGAGAGAAAACTATTCGATCGATTTCGAACAATTTGCCATATATTTCTAAAAATTGTTGTTTAGCTAATAATAATAATAACTGATTTTTGGGGGTTTTTTGGCCAAAAATGTGGTTGTTTTTCAAAACCCTTTTTCGTGCATCTATACAGGCCTAATAGACGTGTTTCATGCAAATTTGTTCGAAATCAATCGAATAGTAATATCACGTCTCCTACCCGATCTACAATTATGAAGTCACAATGAATCTGTTTAATAATTTAAATATGTTTGTGAGAAAGTATGTGTCAGTTCCTGGTACCGTTTATTAGGTTAGGTTTTTATTAAACTGTAAACCCGAGCCTTGCTGGTTCTTTTAACCTTTATTATAACTGCAGTTATAAAATATACGAAATAATTTGATTTGAACATTTAACATTATTTTTACCATCTTAGCATTGGGGTTATTATTAATCCTAGAATATCTGATAAATAGGTGGAACAGCTGTCAAATTAATATTGGCAATTTTAAAGATTGCTGCGGCAAATAATAGATTTAATATATTATATAATAGTTTGTAGATGAAAATACCACCTTTGGAAACAATGATTTTTTTATTGTGGAATTATTAGACAACAAAAATTGTGAAAAATCTTTGGATGAAACGCTATACCTTCAATGGAAAAGTTGCAGTAAAAACCCTTTAAAATGAGGCTTTGTAGGTGCATTATTGACTTAAAAGATTAAAAAACCCACGGAAAAAGGATTTTTGTTTTAAATTCATAGTTTTGACATTTTAAAAGTTAAAGCTTTGGAATTGTGTGAAATGACAGTTAATGGCATATAGATAACTATGCACAAGTTGGACTCTTTCGGATATATTGATTTTACATAATAACTGTTTAAACAATTAAAAGCAATATCTTGAAAAAAACATATAAATGAACTGTTAAGGCCGATTAAAAAAGCGGCCCTGAACATGACCCTAAACGCATGAGCAACGGGTGGAAGTCTAGTGAAGTAGAGCTGGAGAGAGAATTTCTCTGCTGCTGTAAGTAGCCAGTAAACCAGCCTGAGGCAGAGAAGTTCCACGCCAACTCCACTCTACTAGAGCTTCGACCAATGATTCGTGCTCGGGACCAGTTTTAAACAACATCTGGAAATCTGAAATATACGTTTTGAAGCTCATGATTATTAATGTCAGAATCAATTTGAAAAATTTTAATCGGGCATAACAATTCATATATAGCATTTTTTTAAATATCGCCTTAAATTGTTTAAACAGTTACAGTAGAGCGTCTTATTTACCGAGGGGGGTTCGGATTTATTTATTCAACATTGGTTTCTTGACAAATATTATTTGTATAAAACAGGTCATATACACAAAAATATAATACATCAGAAAAATACACATAAAATACACATAAACAACAAGCAGCTTATAAAAAAGTAGAGAAAATATACAATAATTAACCCTTTGAGTGCCACAGCGTCTACATAGTAGACGATTTAAAAAAGTGTGTGAAGTGCCAGCGTCCACCCCGTAGACGATCCGCATTTTATAATAATTTCATTTCATTTATTTATTTACTGTGCTTTAACCAAACACAGTACATAAAAATTTTACATCATGATAAAGAAACAATTTTAAAAAATACTGAGTAAACAGTTACAACAATAAATTTAGCATAGTAATCACAACTGAACCAATACTTATACAAACAGATAAATACAAAAAATTGTACTAACAATATGGTGTTTCAAAAACTGATTGGAAAAGGCACACAGCCCTCGTCCCTGCTCAAAAATTCACCCAAAGAGTAACAGCCACCTGCCAGCAACAAACGTTTTAATTTCTTCTTCAAATTATAGTAATCATCAACTCTTTTCAAAAGACTCTGGGAGTCTGTTGAAAAGTGCTATTCCAGCTTGAGCGGGTAGTTTTTTTTTTTGTAAAGATTTAATCTGTGTTTAGTTAATCTTAGATCATCACATTTTCTGGTGGAATATGTGTGAAAATCCCTGTTGTGAGCTACAAAGCTCTTAAACCGACGGAACAATATAACTTCCATTGTTCGGATACCGGTAATTCAATCTCGTTACAGAATTCAATCACTGAATTTAAAGTTGGATTTTATTTCTAAAGGCGAAAATTGGGGATATACATAACAGAAAAAGTTTGTTATGAACATTTATTTTAAAATGTGTTTATACAGTACAGTATACGTACTGTACATAAAACTAGTACTGTACTACAGTAGGCTATTAAAAAGTTAAAAGACATCTTTAATAATTTTTTGAACTAAGCTAGATTAAAATCGTGCATACTTTTCAATAAAAGGAATTGAGTTTGGCCACTTTCTTCTTGTTTTTTCATACCACTCCATGGCCGGGTTAAATGCTATAAAGGCCCACTTCTTCATGACTAGGCCCACTTGGTACTTCTCCAGAATCATTACTGTACAGTCATACAGAAACCACTGCGTTTTAAACGCTTCTATGCAGTACAACGCACAACTGAATTGAAAATTACACAACCGATCAGGTTGAAAACACTTTTGCCTCGCAAACTGTACAGCATTGTGTACTCATACTAGCTAGCGGCTGCTGTTCCGTTGAGCGCACAAACTCCCCTAAGTCAACAACTCGGCTGACTATGAGAATCAAAAACTTTAAATTCTGAATTATGTGCAGTACTATACTTATTTACTGTAAATTTCCGCGTTCGGATGACTGATGTTTCGGATAACCTATGTTCGGATAATCGACGCTCTACTGTACTATGCAAAATAAACTTATATTCCAGCAAAAGTCTCATTTTAAAGGCTTTTTAATTTACTACAACTGTTTCGTTGAAAATATAGCGTTTCATCCGACAACTTACAAAATATAAGCGAAAAACCCCAAAAACTATATTTTTCACGGTTTTTGTCGTTTCAATAATTCCACAATAAAAAAATCATTGCTTCTGAAGGCAGTCATTTCATTTACAAACTATTCCTCAAGTCATAACGTAATCGGTTTGCTCATTGCTGTTGAAATATTTTACAAATACTGCTTGTTTTTTAGCTCTAATGACTGGTCTAATACTTCCAGGTAATAGCACTCAAACAACAGAGTAGCAGAGCTGGCTCCAAAATGAACAACAGAGTTGAAGCAGTAATCTATGTTCAATCTATCAAGGCTATGGGCTCCTTCCCATCGATTTTTCAGTTCAGGCGGAGGTTGTTGCTATTGAACTCTGCGTCAGTGAAATCCTGAAAACATTAATTAAGGGATCTAGGATTGATATTCTTCCTGTTAGACAAGCTGCCCTTACAGGCGCTGGAATCATTCACCTTTGAATCAAGTCCAGTTTGGGACTGTTTCAAAATAGTGAATGAAACGGCTAGAGTTAACGAAGTTGTTCTTAAATAGGTGCCTGGTCATGTGGGCATAAAGGGTAACAAGTCGGCTGATCACATTGCTAGAGTTGGAAGCCCTTTATTGGATCACATTTTTTCTGTGGGAGGCCCAAGGGCCACTTGAGAAATGTCATTGAAATCTGGACAGATTAAAGTTGGTCCTAACACTAGAACGATGCTCCTGGGCTTAGGCAAGCAAAAATGTTCATCTGCCTCTCCAAGTCGAAAGCACAAAAGCTTCTATTGACGGGCGGAAACAGTCTTAGGAGAACTGTAGATAAACTCACTGGTCAATACTCGGCCAAATACCACCTCTAAACAATGAGGCCGGTTTCGGAGGACTAATATCGATTCTGCTCCCTTGGTATTGAATCGGCTCTCACCTGCTGTGCGAGTGCGAAGCTCTTGTATGCAAAAATCAAAAATAAGTTCACTAGAGAAATAAGAACACTATAAACTATTTGCGTAAGAATAACCTAAATATAAAACAAATTTTAAATTTCCATTTCCTACGAACCTTCTTCTTATTTGTTCCAGAGTTTCCGCGGAAGGTTGATTCGGTACGAATTCAGCATTCCGTATAATCGCTCGCAAACGTTCCAACGCATCGGCCAGGTTCAGCTGTTGCGATCTGGTCTTGTCGGATTTTATTATGAGACATCCCTCTTTGGAAATCTTGGTTTTTTGCTTTAACAAATATTAAATGAATTCATTTATTCTTATTTTTGTAAAGTGTAAATTAAAAAAAAAAAAACACATCACAAAGTATCTAAGGTGTAGAAGGGTAGAATGATCTTCTGAAAACTTTCTTACACATAAATACAAACAATTAAAAATAACTCTAATATTTCCCTAAAAGCTACCATTGAACACTAAAAATAATTAACTGTGATCCACAATTTAGAAAGTTAAAACTTCCAAACACCTATATACCAGTTCAGGGCCAGCTTTGTATATATATATCTCGCGCCCATGGGCCCTAAGCACAAAAATATTTGCCGCCGCCCACCTTCTTAAATCCTTGCCGGACGACTCCCCCTTCCAAAATCCTGCCGTTTGCCCTAATCTACTACAGCATTCCTCTTCCATCATAAATTCATGAACAAATTTATTCTTGTTATTTACTACTGCCTATATACAATTATTGGTATTAGGATAACAATCATTAATTCTCAATAATTAATTTGTTTTTATTTATTATTAGTCCTACACATTGTTTTGTTTATTACATCTGTTTTTGTCTCTTTTTCCGCCATTTTGCGGTATTCTGCACTGCTAAGCCTCTTGCGTCCATCCATTTCTCAATTAAAAAATCGTAACACTAAACTATAAAAAAATTTGTTTTCTTTTTGTTCAATCTAACACAAAAGTTTTTAAATTTTGGGATTTTGAGGGGGTTTTGACCCCACAAAATCCCCCCCCCCCTGGCTACGGCTTTGAGTGAGATCATAAACAATGTCTTAAATGGTAGTTTTTGTTGTGTTTATTTATTGTTGCACTAGCACATTTGTATTTTAAGCACAATCCGCCATTGAAATTCACAGGGTTAAACCAATTTTCCAGGACACGTTTACCAAATTTTATTTCTGTAAACAATAAAAATTATTACAAAATTCTGGTTGTTTATAATTAGCATACGATTTAAAAATAATATTATACATTTCCTGTGGAAATTCGCCAATAAAATAATTTCTGCTCACAAACGTTACGAACATATCCGTACTAAAT
>JAGFPH010000830.1:356792-377487 GCA_018207615.1 Philaenus spumarius
AATTCAGGTGGTGCTTTTTTTTATTCCTCTTGATTCTTGATCTAAAGTTCACTATAGTTTTAAGTGGGATGTACTTTTTTTTCTCTCTAGCCTTATATGGCTGGGCATTGATTCATATCATGCGGCCTGTTTCTTTCTTGGGATTAAACTCTTCAAATTGAAATTAAATTGTTTCCTTTCTTAAAGAATACAACTGACGTCGGCAATAGACAAAACACAGACAACTCTACACATCAAAAGTCCACTTGGGAATGAAATATACACTTAATGTAACTTCAGCCACTAAATAAAAAATGCCACTTCACTGTATTTTGTACAAATGTTTTGTAGGCCAAGCTTAATCTTTTACAATGATCACATGACTAGTAAACCTTAGAATTTATAGGATATATTCCTACAAATACAGGCCATTTCAGTACCTCGTGCAGCTGTCGGTTTGAAAAATAATACCGACTGGATTTCTTTTTGGCAGTGTAATAACTAGCTATAGCAGAGGCCGAGAAAATCAGCTGATCAATGCATCGTAAATTACTACTCTATCATTTCACAAACGTTAAAATAAATTTTAATTTATGACTCCTATCAGTTCTATGGTTAATCCTAACATAGATTGTCAACTTCAGTAACAAAAGAAAATTATTGCTTGGACACAGCCTATAACACACAACTGGCACTGATTGTCAGTCGCATTTACAGTCTATTAATTGTTTAACAATATCGGGATGAACACAAAAACTAGTTTAGAAAGGAGCTAGGTGTTGTCGGTCTTTGCAAAACGTAAGTTAGTTTTACCCCTTGTTCTTCTTTAACCCCTGACGCAAACAAAGCGATGTTATAAGTTTAATGTGTGTCTGTCGGTCGCATCTAGCTCCCAAACAGTTGAGCTGATTTTGATTTAGTTTTTTTTTTTCGGAAGGTGACTTGAAAATCTGTTCAGCCATTTAAAGATCATGAGCTTTTTTTTATTGAAAAAAAGCTGTTTTATAGGCTACACCCATCTTATAGGCTACACCCATCTTATTTTTCGAACAAGGTGCAATCCCTTGCCCTTCCTGTTGTCGAAATTGTCAAGTACATCACAACACAGCACAAACAAAGAACATAAAAAATGGGGTTACCGTTTTGACACGGTCGTCAAAGTCTCAAAAATTGTTAAACAAGAGAAGAACCAGAAATCGCACATATTGTCTAACGATTTGCAAAGACTGTCAACACTTCATTTCTTCAGAAACTGATATTTTATATTATATGCCTACTGGTGGACGAAAACCTGTTAGATGCTTACTACGCCGTAATGTTACTGACAAACCTTGTGTCTTATCAGTTGTGCAATCATTGTCGGCCTGGACCGCTGGGGGAGAGGGGTTAATTAACCTGCCATTACGAATTTTTCCCTCTATTTCATTTTTAATTGAAGGGATATAGACATGGCGTAATGAGACCTGGGAAAAGCAATTAGTATCAACCGCCATACATGCTGCTTCGATTAAATTTCTTATTCTCCAGTTAGTTTCTTTATGAATAATACTGGCAGCTTTCTAAAATTTATACGTCCTGACTTCGACTGATGTTCTTATATCTTGGAATAGTTAATGTCTTTTTTTGTCACATGATTCCGATGTTTTTGCACACGTATATCGACCGGCCTTGAAGTTTGACCAAAATAATTGTGACCACATTGGCAAGGGATTTTATAAATAAAGTTCTAAAAATAAGGTGGGTGTAGCCCATAAAACAGTTTTTTTGTACAATAAATATCAACCCGCCTAAAAAATCTCAATATCCTTTAGAACGTTTAGAAGAAAAAAAAAGAAGTTTTTTTTACTTTTTAGATGTTTCTTGTGTTGAGGTTTTATAAACGGCGTTGTCCTGACGTCTGATTGAAAAAGGCAAAAACTTCTGAAGACAATTTCAAGGTTTACGCCTACTTTTGGTTACCATTGTTGATTACAATCCGCACGAATAGGAGCAGGGATATGTTCGTTCAATAAAAGATGGGTATAGTTTTAAAGGGATACATCTGTGGGGAAGCTTTTTTACCAGGTATTCTAGGTGGAAAAGCCATTGTGTTTTGGTACATGCAAGTTTTTGTTTTACTTGTTTGGGTTATATAAGGCACATTACAAAATGGTTAACATGCTGAATGTATAGGTTGCTTCCAAGAAAAAAGGGCGTAGTTTTTATCTTCATTTTGAAGTTTTAGTTTAAATGTCTCAAAATATGTTCGAAATGGTTTTATATTTAACGGATAAAAACTTATCAGTTGTTCCAGATAGTTTCAGACACACTATAAAATATCGTTATAATTACCTTGTATTAGCTTTCTTCAGTCCGTAATTGTAGAATATAGCTACAGCGCTGTTTCGCCGAACACTGTCGGCTTCGTCAGGCTTGTACTAACACATAAACGAACACATAACACTAAAATACACAAAATCGGAGTAAAACTCATTGTAAAAATTTAATAAAAATGTTTGTGGCCACATTATTACGTCGTTCATGTCCAGCTGCAGGTAGGACACTAGATGTGGACAGAGGTTATCAGTAAGTTCTGATAATTAAGTTGAAAGTTTGAACGAATGGTGGATCTATTTGTTTTGGTATGTTTGCTTGACTTTTGGTTGGAAGAGAAGTTCAACTTGTCGTTCAACATGTTATCTGGATTATTTTTGACCTCTTTATATATCTGAAATTCTTCCAATATATCCATTGTAGTCCCTTTATTAACTTTGTGCAAAATTTGTAAATTAGTGTTTATGTTGGTGTAATTATGGTTCTCATTAATTAAGTGTTCTGCGTAATTTGAGCTCTGTCTGTCTGTTATTGATTTTATGGCTAGGGATATGTTCCTTGAATCTGGTTTTGAACGAGCGTCCTGTTTGGCCTATATATATTTTATCACAGTCATCACAAGATAGCTTATATATTCCACTATTTGTAAATTTGTCTTTGGTATTATTTGCCTTGGTTTGTAGAAAATTCCTCAAATTATTTGAAGCGATTATTTGATGAGCGATTTTATATCCATGTCTGCGGAAAATGTTGTTGATAGGACGATCTAGAATTTGGTTAAATTTCATAGGGATGTATTTAGGTTTTTCAATAATTGAAGTTGGTTTTCTGAATTTCTTTCTGTGTTTGGTTATTATTTTATCTATTAAAGTGGAATCGTATCCATTGGATATTGCGATATGTTTTATTGTAGTTATTTCGTTGTTAAAGTCTTCTAGGTTCATAGGCTTGTTGATAGCGCGGTGTACGAAGCTATTGTAAGCTGCCAGTTTGTGTGATATCGGATGGTTAGAAGTATAGTGTATTGTATGGTTGGTCTGTGTCGGTTTTCTATAAATTTTAAAGCCATGTTTAGTGTCATTTCTTGTGATGGTCAGGTCAAGAAAGTTTAGGCTGTTGTTGGCCTCGATTTCAGTAGTGAACTTCAGTGTGGGATGGGTGTTGTTTATGAAATTGGTTAGTTTATTAATTTGTCTCTTTGTTCCTTCAAACAAGCAAATTATATCATCCACGAATCTATGGTAATAAATTATTTTCTTATTGAACAGGTTTGTGTGGCTGATAATATGTTTATTTTAAATTTCATTGAGGAAGATTTCTGCCATTATACCAGATAGAGGAGAACCCATGGCCAGACCTTCACTTTGTAAGTAAATTTTGTTGTTGAAAGTGAAGTAATTTTGGGTAAGACAGGATGTTAGTAGGCCGATTAGCTCTCTTATCGCTTCTGCACTGAGTTTGCTGTGACTCTTTAGGTTTTTTTTTAGGATTTCTATTGTTTGTTTGGCGAAATAGCGCTGTAGCTATATTCTACAATTACGGACTGAAGACAGCGAATACAAGGTAATTATAACGATATATAATTAACAGTCCAAGGCAACACAATAAATTCTATATAACACTATAAAAGTTCACAATTTCAAAATGATTATACATTTTTTAAATACTACAATATTAAAAGAACATTCTTAAATCTGTTGTCATACAATGAAGAATTTCTTTGCAAAAACTGCTAAGTGGTGCAACTTTATCCAAGCCTAGGCAATCTTGTTGAAATTTGAATTGTAAATTAGTACAGATATCGGTGTGAATCCTGGCTCTTGGCCTCACCCTGGCTCGTAAGTGGAGAAAAAAAAAATTTTCCCACACCGCTTCCTAATGTGACTCATCCTTCAACCTCACTCTTAACACGTTCACTGCTACGAAAATTTCGTATTTCCTATACTAGGAGTTGACCTTTTATTTTTTATATCTATAGCCTAAATGAGTAGAAATTATTTTATTTTTTAACCTTTCTACGTAATAATCACTAATATTTGAAAGCGGATGCACATGTGCGTCCATAGCACGTAACGCACTATGTATTGAAAATACTCATAATATGGGGGTTGGCGTGCAATGCACTGTGCGTCGGCCGCTTCTCAAAGTGTTAAGTGTCAAGCTCAGATGTGCGTGTTAAACAGAGATGTACCGGGTACTGATGTTTTTAGTCAGGTTAGTAGCGGTTCGCTCAAGTGCTAGCATTTACGCCGGATGAGAAAACAACTTTCTTCATTTTTACTTTCTCCCCCTATACCATAGTATATGGAGAAAGTATTGTATTCGTCAAAATTTTCGAGTTTGAGTTTTTGGTGGAAATATCCGTTTTGGGCCCCCCTGAACCTAAAAAAGTGGTTTTCGGAGTGATGTCTGTGTGTGTGTCTGTATGTGTGTCTGTGTGTCTGTGTGGATGTTATCAGACCTAGAGCCTAAACCAGTCGTCCGATTTTGATGAAATTTGGTATAGAGGTACTAATCCACGGTATCTCCAGGCATTTTTTTCATTTTTGTGAATTTTTTATTTTTAAGAGTAATTTTCCCATAAAACCCCTTAAAATAACGGAAAAATCAACTTTTCTCAAAAACGGCTCTAACGATTTTGATTAAAATTGTATAGTTTATTAGGGACCTAAAGTACTATAAACTGTAAAATTTTAATCAAAATCGTTTGAGCCGTTTTTGAGAAAAGTTGGTTTTTCCGTTATTTTGTGGATTTTTATGGGAAAACAACTTTAATACAAAATCACCTCTCCTACCCCACCCTACAAGTCACCGTGAATCTGTTTAATAATTTAAATATGTTTGTGAGAAAGTATGTGCCAGTTCCTGGTACCGTTTATTTTATTAAAATTTAATTTTTAAGTGAAAAAGCTTAAATTTTTCTAAGGGACAATGTTCTGTACTATGGGGTTGTTTCTTATCTGTGCATACCTCTACAGCCATGATATTATTCTGTGCAATCTGAAACATCTATTGAATCCCACTTGGAATTAAAAAAATTATTATAATTAATTACTATCCGATCGTTCTGACATTGATTACACAGATGTAATGCTCTTTAAATTGAGTAGAATAAGAAGTGGAAGAGTGGTCTTTGAGATTACGTCAAGTTTCAATAAAAGTGGGCATTTCAAGTTGATACGCTGCTAGTTTTTATTTTATGTGGTTTTTCTTGACTCTCCCACTATGTGGATGAAAAGAGAAATATTTAATGAAAAAAACAAACACAATTTTAAATGAATTCTACAAAATTTATTGAGTCCCACCAACCATGGTTTTGCCAGCGACGGCATTTACAGGGCAGCTTAACACAGACTAAGGCCCGTATTACACTATAAAATATTTTATAAAAGATGGTATCCATTTATTATAAAAGATTTGAAGAGTGATTCTTTTATAAAACATTTTGGACTTGTATTACACTACGTTAAAGATCTATGTCAAAGAAGGTGCTTTTCATTGATGAACATAACTACAGAATTGTTTATTTTGGCTTTTTTAAATTTGTTTAATGACCAAATTAAAATGGATGATGAAGAATTCTATACTTGTGCAACTACACTGAGTGCTATCACTTCTTTTGAAAGTCGAAAATTGGCTTCTAAGTCCATTTCTTTTCTTTTTTATGTCTTCAAGTGTACAAGCAGGTTTCACGATGTTTATAGAATCTGCAATGTTTTGATAAAGTTATTGTCTATTGTTTCTAGAAATATTGAATTTGTCGCCACAGTGCTGTTCAACCTTTGTAAATCTATTTTTATACTCTGCGTGTTTTGGGTTGTACAAATTTTCATGTAGGCCTAATTCATATTCGGCAATTAACAGTTTTGTTGTACCGTATTTACAGTCCAAGTGAACTTTGTAGCCATTTCGTTATTTAGATCAATAACCTCAAATTCAGAACCTCATAAACTTATATAAAAGGTAAAATTAAATTTTATAAAATAAATATATTATAAAAGATGGCGCATTACGCTATCAAAGATCTGTGTCAAAGAACTTTTATAAAACTTATTTTATAAAATATTTTACAGTGTAATACGGGCCTTAGGAAAATATTACAAAATAGAACTGACGATTGGGATTATATTTTTGAAGTAAATGCCATCCCAACGTTCAATATTGTACTGGATTCTGGATTCTACTAAGGTGTAGTATAGTTTTGTAATCAACCATAAAGGACACACGTTACTTAACACATATACGTTACAAAGACTGGTAAATAAATCTTGTTTCAATTGATCAACATGCATTTTCCAGTTTAACTTCTGATTGCTAAATAAACCTAAATTAATAATAGAATGGATAGGATGAACTTTTTAAGAGGTTCAACCTTGCCTATGGAATTCTGCAAGTTTTCGTATCTCAATATTTATTGTTCATCAAAACCTTCTGAAATGTCTCCCTTTTAATCTTCTGTTATAAACATGATTTATTGTTCACCTCAAGTGTAATCTCAACCCGTTTCCTCGATTCCTTTTTTCAGTACTGTATCTTTTCGTTCTTGATATTTGAAAACAATTATTTTATTTTCCAGATTGGCCGCACTGCTGTTGCACACCAATGTCGCTGTACAAACTTTACAAAATTTTGTATAAAAAATAAAGTTAAAACATCGACTGAAAGACGATGTATTTATTTACAACACTTTACCTCTGTATATTCCCTTCCTGTGCTTATATCCTTGCACTAGGATAATCTGTGATAAAATGTTTATTAAGACTAATTACGTTTCAACCACTGAAAATCCAAGTAAAAAATAACAATTACCGGTACCAATAAACTTTCATAACAGCTTACCTTTTTTACAATAAATACTCAAACTGTTTTCCTTATGCAGTTTGGCAGTGAACTAGGTGGGTGTAATAGCCATTCATAACGCTCAGTAGCATCTCAGCAGCTATTTCTAGTGTGGATTGTCGGAGTTTCGCTTTTAAAGCTAATGCCAATAAGTAAAATTAAGCCATCTTCAAAATGCCCATTACTGTAACAGCCCCCATTTTGGGTAGGGTGAACCTTTTAATGTCTGATTTGCGGCATTGAGTTCTCCTAAGATGTCCTTTAATTTGATGTAGAAGTCAAACCTATCCTCGTATTTAAGATTTTCCTCCGACTTCCTGCTGGCAGTCCCCATAAGGTGATAAAAAATTATAATTGCTTTAAAAATTAGTTTTTTGGTAGCGAAACGATGTACCAAGTTTTGTTGCGTAATCTGAAATGGTTTAAAAAATATACGCTGTTTACAGTCTTTTGAAACACCCTATATATACATAAATACTCTAGTAAAAGTATGCAAAACATCCCAAGCTGCAGACCAGGTAACTAATCATATCCCATCAGCTTAGGCGTGCCAACCACTATTTGCTTTACTTCCTCCCTCCAATCACAGATATGAAAAGCTGCCTGGTCTCTAGCCGAGATTCGAACACGGTATTTTTCATCAGAAAGGTACCACACTCGGCTATGGCTTGTCCTTTACTATCCCAATAAGTATTACACGTACAAGTACTCCATCAGCACCATCTAGGAGTGGTTAGAACAAGTTTGCTTGGTTTTTACAAAGACTGAATGTGTATAGTTTGCACTCGCGAGTGGTTTACAATTAAAATTCAGGGAGACATACCCTCCTTCTCCTTTTGCTTATATTCTAATAATACAAGACAATATGGCTCCATTCGACTGCTAGATAGTGCATTTGGTAGATTGTGTGAATATTAGATGTGTCAACCATGCGAAGGATCAAACAGTCGATAGTAGACGCCATTCTGTCAAAGAATTGACCAATAACAGACAACGAAAAGGATTCCATGATCGAAGACTACCTAGCAGTTGTCAAACCACACCCACCACTAACCTAACATAACTATTATATTGTAGGGGTCTAAAGAGAATTTTGTTGTGGTTTCAGATCTTCTTTAAAAATAAAAATCCATTGAATAGTTCAGAAGATATAATGATTTTGGGTTATAGCCATGTTTAGAGTTAGGTTATATTGATACTTTTATAGGCCTAGCTGTTAAAAACAACCAAACTTTTGTTTTTAGGCCTAACTCTGATATTTCATAGATAAATATAAATATTGTGAATTTAAATCTGTTTTAATATTAAAAATCCATTCAGTAGTTTAAAAAATATTGTCATTTAACCGAGTGCCTTTGTTTAAATTAAAGTATATGTTGTCTGTCGAGATCAAAGCGCCTTTATTTTCTTGTTTTTCGTTAGTACTAATATGTAGGAAAAATGAAACTCTGGACACCTTTCTAGTAAATAAAAGTGAACTTTTTAGTCACTATTACAACTTTGCCCATTTCCCCAAAATGGGATTTTTGGGGGCCACTCATAGAATTTTTCAGAACCTAGAAAATTTACTGTTAATTGAAAACAATGAATTTGTGAAACAGGTAAAATCAACAGCTTATAAAATAAACTACTTTTTATAATGTATTAATAATTTGTATTACAATTACATTAAAGAATAAAACGGCTTAAACTTACTAACCTGTGTTTTTATAACAGGTGTTCAAACTGCTGCCCCAGGACAGTTTGACATTGTCCAAGCCTGTCATAAAAATTTGAAATTTTGTCCCTAAAGTCATTAATGCACTGGGGTTTCGTTTTATACATGTTTTTAATGTGACCCCACACAAAGTAGACCAATGAAGATAGATCTGGCGATCTTGGTGGCCACTCGATACTTCCTCTTCTGCCTATCTAGCGATTGGGAAAAATAATGTTTAAATACTCACGAACATGCACGCCATAGTGTGAAGGTGCTCCATCCTGCTGGAACCAAACTTGATTACAGTTGTTGGTTGCTGCTTGGATAGCTGCATAAATCTGATTTTGTAGCATTTCCTTGTATACCTCGGCATTAAGATTGCCATCAATAAAAAAGGGCCCAACAAACTGATCCCTCACGTTGCAAAGCCAAACGTTTAATTTTTCAGGGTGCTGGGTGTGTTGCTCTCTCATCCAATGAGGATTAACATCAGCCCAATAATGACAATTGTGTCTGTTAACGTTACCGTTTAACATGAAAGTTGCTTCGTCTGAGAAAGCAATGTTGTTCATTCTAATTGTATTGTTATCAATGTTCTTCATTATCAGTTCACAAAATTCTAATCGATGATCAAAATCGTCCTCACTTAGCTCTTGAACTAAACGAATTTTGTACGCTTTAAAACCACCGCCATGTAAAACTCTAAAAACTGGTGTTTGAGATATACCTAACATGAGGGAAACATATCTTGTTGAGGCATGAGGATCTTCTACAACAGATTGTAAAACGTCAAGTGACAATGCTTCGTTTGTAGCCGATTTTGGCCTTCCGTGTTTAGAGCGTCTTTAACACTACCTGTTTCCTGGAAACGTTGGATAGTTTTTTGAACTCCTGATTTAGATACTGAGTTTTGATTAGGATAAGTGTCATTAAATAAATTCCTTACTTCATCATAAGATCTCACCAGGTCTCCGTAGCCTCGCATCATCAGGATCATAATACGTTCTTGTTCACTTAAAACTCTCCATTTCAACGTACAGTATCACAAAAACACGTCTTAACTTTGTTGATTCCAACCTGAACCTGATACTGGACTTCCTCAAAACTGATAAGATAAGGGAGGCCTACCCTACAGCAGGTAATAACTGTAAAGCAGGTTTGAGTTTGTAAGAAAAGTGGCTATCTATTAGGGTTATTTACCACCTGAATGTGGATGTTCATGTTTTGCCTCAATGAAGTTTTACTTAATTTCAATGAGCTGCCATTTTGTACTGGGTTGAGGTACAAAAATCCCATTTTGGGGAAATGGGCAAAGTTGTAATAGTGACTAAAAAGTTCACTTTTATTTCCTGGAAAGTTGTCCTGAGTTAAATTTTTCTAGCTTTATCCATTTAAAATTTAACAGGGTGTATCCATACTTTTGACTTGCACTGTATAATGTGAAATCAAATAAGAAATCATGGTACGCACGAAAACTTACTTTTTTGTACTCACATTAATGGCCATCACTTTTTTCTATAACCTGAAAAATGTTAAATAAGGTGCCAAATTTGAGATAGTGATTCCTATAATGATTTTTTGTCTATATGAACCATCCAACTCCACTTTAACATTATTTTTAAGGGTGATTTGTAAATCAAGCTTCAATTCAGCACATCCTTAACTTGACGGAAACCGGTTACAACAGTGTTTATACAATTGCAGTGTATTGCAGATGTGTCAATGGAAATAGCACTAACTTTAGAACAAAATGCAGACAAGCTTTGGGGAAAATGGATTTAAAAAGAATGTTAATAATACTGAAATTATCTATTTATTTAAAAAAAATGCTGCTTCTTATTTACTCTCTTCCTTAAAGTTAAGTACCTGGAGACCGAGCTAAAGCTCGATTATAAGCAGGGCTATGATTTCAATAATAAATATTGGATTATTGAGTTTTGAGGTTAGGCCTATAACATTAAACAACTAAATAAAGGGTATATACAACATTAGGCTTACCTGTAATAAAAATACAGTTTAAAGGATTAACCACAATCTCAACGCTATGCCTCAGAAATAAGTCAGGCCTAAATTAAAGTATTATTTCAATATCGATTTATTCCTAGGGCCTAGTTCGCTCACGTCAATAACTACTATTATTGTAAATTTCCGTGATCATTGTTTAGGTTAGGCCTATAACATTAAACAACTAAATAAAGGGTATGTTTATTATGTATTCGTTGCCATGGTAACTATAAATAGATACAACCTCTAATAAAATATACAGTTTAAAAGAAAGCAGATGATTATTGTAATGGCATTGAAAACATTTGCATCAGCTGTGCTTTGTATTGTTTAAAATGGACAAATTTCACTTTTTAATTTAATAAAAAGACGTAGAAAACGAATTTTCCCAGACTGGTGACCATTTCCAATCGATTTCTCGTGGCCAAAAGCCTAATAAAAAATCAAAAATCCTTAGACGGAGATTCCAGATCCATTTAGCAGACAAACAATTATCTCTCGCTTTAGAAGATAAGATACTAAACCGATTTTGATGATTATTTTTTTATTTAAAAGATAATTACAAGTTCTAAGTCACTGTGAAGCTAAATATTTGATTTACACTTTTATTTTGGTTACATTATGAGTTTTTTAAAATCACATCAGTGCATACAACTAAATTAATGGGAAATAATTTGTTCTAAACAGCTGATAACCTAATTGAGTTTCAAATAAATAAGTTATTTACTTTACTCAACCTGTCAACAGATGATTTAGGTTATGTTATTGGTGATGTGTATGTTAGTGTGTAATTGAACTATGAAGTTTTGTTTAGGATTTTTATTTTTGTCATCTTTGATAATAAATGAAAGTAATATTGTTAAGATACGTGGAGATGGTAATTGAATTGAGAATTTGAATACTTTTAATAAATTACAAAGGGGAAAAACAAGTCGAATGTTGTTACTTTACATCAAAATTGGTCGAATTTCGACCACAGGAGATACTCGTTAATTTTAAAACAAAAAATAATCTAATTAATGATCAAGTTTCAGACAGTGTAGATAATCATAAATGTTTAAGTATTTATATTGACGAAAACTTAAGCAGGAAATTTCATTTGGATTATATCAACAACAAATAATTCGATCACGCAGCTGACGTTAGTTGAGCGAATTCCCCAAAGTTTATGTTTTAGGGTTTCAAGCAACTATTTGGGAAATTGTTTTACTCTCAATGGTGCTGAATAGCCGCCTGCTCTAATGAGTTGATCTTTCATTTGATGTATTATTTATAATTACTTGTAAGTTAAAAATGTAAAATACAGTAAAGTCCGGTTTATCCGGCCTCGTTTTATCCGACCCCTCGGATTATCCGGCTTAGCATCCAAAGAATATAATGAAATAAATGAAGCACTATCTAAGCGATCCGAAAACATCTTACAACACGTAAGAACACCTGCAATGTAGTGAAGATTAACAAATGTAAAATCTTTAGTTAAATACATTTTAACAAGTTTTGAGCCTTAAAATAATATTTAAGTTCAATAATTTACCATAAGATATTTATAAAAAATTAGTCAATTCACTTCATATTCTTCATTAATTCATTAAATTTACAACTTTTAATGCAAAATTTGTTTGAGGTTTTTATACAATATTGTACGTACAGTACTTAAAATATGTTACACTTGTAACAATGGTTGTATCTACTATAATAAACCCCAAGATTTGGTCCATCTATTTGTTGTTTTATTGAATGGTTCCAATTTAAATTACAGTAGTACTTTAAAGTTTTCTCATGTACGTTTATTGGCTTATTTTAACCCTATACCAGATTGTCCGGCTTTTATGGTATCCGGCCTGGTACTCCACCACATTAGGCCGAATAAAGCGGGCTCTACTGTACTACAAAGCCTTTAAACCCCAATATACATTTGGAACACCCCGTATGTTAAAAAAACTTGTAATATTTTTCTCGTTCTTTTTAATGTTTAAAATCAGGCACTGTTTTGAAATTGTTTACGTAAATATTGCATCTGTTTGTGCATTTGTGGATAAGGAGTTAATACTATTATTAACAATTATTTAATATAATTCCATACATTTTTATTAAGTCCAGGTTAATTTTGGGTGTTGTACATTATTACCAAGAAATCACATTTCTTATCAGTAACTCATTTATCCTTCAAAACAGAAAATTTTTTTCTGTTGTAAATATTTTGTATGCGATGTTAAACATTACAAATGTCCTTCATTTCGAAACTGTCTTGACTTTCTGGTAAAAGGCTATGTAAATCTGTACACCAAATCTTTTCACAATGGGGCAATCTTTCTACTTCCAAAGAGGTGTTTGGTTCCTATGTTTATAAACTTGTTAGAGAATTTAGATAGGAAAGATGAGCTATTGCAGTAAATTTTATATACAGTGTTCATAAAGTCCCTTTAAAAGCCCTCATTATTTTTTTTACTGAAAATAAGTTAACAAAACTTTGTATATATCTTGTGTTGCATAACAGAAATTTTTTTGATATATCTGAACCTCTATGATTTTACTTTCTCCACCCTATACGTAGTATATGGAGAAAATATTGTTTTCATAAAAATGTTCGAATTTGAATTTTCATTTGAATTATCTGTTTTGGTGCTCCCAGAACCCCAAAAAATTGTTTAGTGCAATTATCTGTGTTGGTGCTCCCTGAACCCAAAAATATTTTTAGTGGAATTTTTTGTTTTGGTGCTCCCTGAACCCAAAAAAGTGTTTTTAGAGTGGTGTCTGTCTGTCAGTCTGTCAGAGAGGACACTATTGGTCCGATTTTCATGAAATTTGGTATGTAGGTACTAAACCCTAATATCTCCAGGCGTTTTTTTCATTTTTTGGAATTTTTAATTTTTAAGGGTAATTTACCCATAAAAAACAACAAAAATGCAAATTTCTCAAAAACGGCTCTAACGATTTTGATCAAATTTTCAGTATTTATAGTGCTTAAGATGCCAAACAAAATGACACCACCCGCTTTTATCAAAACTTCGGCGTTTTATAATTATGGGGAAATGTTTAAAAATAAACAAGTTTGTGTTGTCAATCTAGCATCGCGGCAGCGGCCGCACGGGGTAGCACCACGGTAGCGAGCACGGCCAGTAATTCAAAGGTCGCGCGATTGAATCCCGCCTGGGACAATAATTTTTTTATACGATTGACGTAGGTAGAATATTATTTTTTTGTTTTGTTCTAAAAAGTAGTAAATAAAATGATTAAAAACAATATTATTTTGACTACAGTAAGTTGGGAGAAAGTTTGTGTCAGTTAACTGATACCGTTTATTTGTAGAGCGTTGATAATCCGAACGTCAATAATCCGAAACGTCAATAATCCAAAACATCAAAAATCCAAACGCGTTCCGAGGCAGCCCTGCAAAAAAATTATTTTTTCTGCAAATTCCAATTCCGTCATTAAAAATTACACAAAAATCTTCATCGTAGTTTGATATTATTATCTCTTTTTAAACACTTCTTAATATACCTGCTCACAGCAGACTGGCTGTCAGTATGTCACGCTAATAAGCTCATTTAGCGCTAGCAATAAACAAACAGCGTGTTTGTCTGAGGGTTGACCGGGGCGGGGCAATGACCTTGGCTTGTCTATTGTTAACTGTTATAGTTTTTTAGTAAAGAAAAGTTATTTCAATTTTCTTTGTGTTAAGTCCCTTTTTTCATACAGAAAGTTAATTCATTTCTCTTTGTGTAATCATAACAGTAGTGAACTGTACAGTATTTTAAAATTTTTTCGTTTTCGTGGACAAGACAACATTTAATTATGTACTGTACTGTAATCGAGAGTTACAAGTGTAATCATGTTGGCCCTACTGTACGTGCAGGTTCTTCTAAATCATAATATGTAAGTAGTCTTACATACTGTATCGTCATTATATTACTGCTTGCACTGTTTAACCACTTTAATCGATTAAAGGGCAAATATTTTAGCCTAAATGGTATTTTCTAAATTATTTTAAAAAATCCGAATAAATTGATAATCCGAACCCCCCTCGGTCCCAATTAGTTCAGATTTTCGACGCTCTACTGTAAATGAGAAATACAATGGCACGAACTAAAGCTTAATAATTATCTTATTTCTTTTCAACGTAATGAACACTCAACGTTCTGGAAAATAACATGCAACCTACAAGTATTCCTAATATTAACAAATTAATAACCTGCTTTGATGTTATGATAACAATATCATTTTCCAGAACATTAATTTTGAAAGGAAGCAAGATACTAAACTCTAGTTTGCACCATTCTGTTTCTCTTTCAATAAGCTTTTCAATGGTGTATTACATGACCTACCTTTATATGTGAAATTGTTTACCCCCTACCCCCTCAAGCTCCCCTAAAATCATAAAGGTTCAGATATATGGAAAAAGTTGTCCTGTTATGCAACACAAAATATATAAAAAGTTTTTTTAACTTATTCTCAATAATAAAAATAATAAAGGGGGTTTAAAGGGACTTCTGAACAATCTGTATATAAATATGTTACTTACGTCGTCTCATACACACTGGTTCTTTTTTCCCAACCGGTTTCGCTGCTTAAACTAGTCAGCATCATCAGGGTATCCACTACTGCTTCGTTATTACATAAAAAACACTACACAACACACACATATACACAAACATACATTACAAACGCACATATCGTATACTTTATGTCCTGTCAGGTGGCCGGCCAGGTCCGTACTGAATCTTTGTCTCGTCTTTATCGTTGTTCAAATATGCCGAATAAATATTGTCGGAATCAAACCTTACTTGTTCATTTTTTTTTTTTTTTTTTTTTTTTAAAGAAGCTAATATATATATATATATATATATATGTATTTATGTGTTCACACTCTAACAGCCGCATTTTACGTCCGATTTAGTCCAAATTTTATGTTGGTTTTCTAAGTGGCTCGGACAAGTTCGTTAGCCAAAAAAATCCATCATTCAGAAGATGTTTTTTGACCAGCAAGTAAGCTTAACCATTTTTCGAGATTTTGTGTACTAGAATGAAACTTTTTTTGGAGTTTTATCTAAAGCAATTAATATGGGAGATTATTCTGAACATTTTATTTGCTTACACTACCTTATTGCCCGACTGGTTCCCACGAAATCGTTCAAAACGTAAAATGTCGTTTGCAAAGAGATTTTTTCCACTGCGAGCGGAACGAAGCAGCGCATAAATCGGCTGGAGACTGAGCTGCAAACGAATTCTACTAAAATATTTTGTACACGCAGGCAGCTATTCAGCGCCTTTGTGAGTAGACCAATTTCCAAAATATTTGGTTGAAATCCTTAAACATATAAACATAACTTTGGAAATTCGCTCAACTCATGTCAGTTTCGTGATCAAATTATTAGAATATAAGTTTTTAGCTTTAAAAACAGCTGATGAAATATTGCAGTGCCATTTTGATTCAGCCTGTATAACACAAACATTTTTACTATAACAGTATGTCCAAGATAAACACATCTTCATTGCAATGTGTGTATCGTTTTATCTTGGACACTATTATTACTATCATTCATATTTAAGCTCAACGACAAAAATAATGTAAAAACTTTTCTTGTTTCAGGTTTGAGTCTCAGTTTGAAGACGAAAGGTTAGTGGTTAATCTCAGGTCGTGACTCGAATGCGCCCCGCGTCCGTTTAGACATTAAAACAACATGCCAGCCAACCTCGAGTCCGTCATGCCTTTGTTTGCACCCTTTTAAAGGAAATTACAACCAAAAGGTTTTCCTTGTATAAAATTTCAGAGCAGGGAGACCCACACAGGCCACATGAGGTCTCGGTACTTTGTGTTTATTTTTCAGGATCCTTTTTTTATTTGTTTCAGGTTTTTATTTTTTTAAATTATTTTCAGGTCCGGAGAAGCCCGCCCCTTTTAATTTAAGGTTATTTAAGACGCCTCCCTGGCTCTGACCCTCCTCCCCACTATACTTACAAAGGCATGGTGGAATCCCTGAAATGTAATGGAATAGAAGTTGTCATCAGCTCACTGTCATATATTTAATAGTTTTCGTGTTTCACCCAGTCCTCCCCTTGTGCTCATTTCTTCCCCACTTATATTTCATTACATTTCTCATTTTTTTTGTTAGTAATGATTGAAACATAATTTTATTTCAATATCTATACATAAAAATGAATGTTTGTTTCTTTGGTTTTAAGGGATATACAAAGCATTTGCAATTTGATTACTTAAGTCAAAGGGATGAAATGTAATAACGACTCTTACAATAAATAATAATCCACTTAATTTTTCTATATTCTCAAACATGGGCACCCGTATGATATTGTCTAGAGAGGGGGGCTAGACCGGGGTATGGGGCTTAACACGTTCACTGATAAGGACGCACATGTGAGCTTGACACTGAGCACTATGAGAAGCAGCCCACCAATTTTGAGACTATGGACGCACATGTGCATCTGCTTTAAAATATTAGTGATTATTACCTAGTAAGGTTAAAAAATAAAGTAATTTCTTCTCATTTAGACTATAAATATAAAAAAAGGTGAGCTCCTAGCATAGGAAATACGAAATTTGCGTAGCAGTGAACGTGTTAAGGAGAGTACCCTCCCCTCCTTCGGCAAAAGGAGTCCAGGGATATTTTTGACCTCCCCAAGAAAACTTTTAAAATTTGCTAGGCCAATTTGTCTGTTCAGGTAAAATATTAACCCACACAGCATTGAGTCTGTACCTTTACACCGCCAGTGAATACACAAAGACCTATAACACTCCTAGAGGCCTCACCAAGTAGTGATCAAGCAGCTCATGCTTGAACTCTTGTAAAAAATAAAATAAGTAAATCTAAAATCAAACGGCACATAACATTTAAAACATATTTTAATGCTAATCTCTTTAAAATACCTGACTATAATTAATAATACAGTATACATATTTTCCTTTCTCTGGGAGCAAGGGGGGGGGGGGGCGTGGCCCCCTCTGCCCATATTTATGGGCGCCCATGTTCTCAAAAATTACTCAGCTAATTTCACTACAATTTACACATATTAGTACCAGAATTTTTTAGATAATATGATGACTACAATCAAATATATTTAAATGGGAGTAGCTACCCACATACAGTAAAAATAAATTCCTACAAACAGAACTAAAAGCTAAACATTTTAATACTATTCTTAATTGATATAAACAAAATTGCAATTCAATTACTAAGTCACAGGGATGAAATGGGATAACTACCCTTAAAATTAAATCAAGCAATAATAGCGAAACATAGCTGGGTCCACTAGTCATAAATAAACATTAGGCCTACCTATAGCGTGTACACACAATAAACCTGAACACACATTGCTATATTGATGATATTTTTTAAAATTATTAATTTCATTTTATATTTTACACTTACACACTTGCAGACATGAACGAGTTTCTAATATTGATAGTTGTATATGTTAAATTTACACTGGACAAGGTCAGCAAAATGTACAGAAATACAAAAGGATTGGTTCAAACAAAATATTGGTTTTAAAGTTTTAAGGCCAGTGTTGTCTGTCTGTTAGGAGTATATGAGTAGCAAAGTGATGGATTTTTATAATTTTAGACAGTTATTTAGTTTGTGGTTTCAGAGTAGGTTGATTTTGTTATTTTGGTCACATGTTGTGGTCTTCCATTGTTTAAGTTAGCAATTTGGTTTTGGTATTTTGGTTTCTCCTTAGCTGTAGTTGTTCATTGTTTTTGTCAGTCATTTCTATTTTGGTTGGTTAGATGTCTATTGTTTTTGTAAGTGTTTTTATCTCTGCTTAGTTTTGTGTGTTTGTGTCTCTTTTATATTTTGGTTCCATCTTAATTTCAAACTGTTGTGATTATTATAGGGCACATGGTTTCCAGTATGTTTTTGTTATTTTAGGCCTCAATCTCTTGTCTTCAGGGAATGTTTGAACCATGACAATGTATTTTTTTAACTTTTGTTGCAACAAATCTAGATCTGCTTTCAGTATTTGGCTTATGTCTGTTCATATTTCAAAACAAACAATGCACGTCTTAAGAACAAAACAATACATGAACGCCACACTCTAACTAATCCAATAATGTTTGATATTTTAGCATTAAATTACTTCTTGTTCATAGATAAATAATTTCATCAGTCAAATACACATCATTTAGTACCGGTATATGTCTTTTAGACTCAATAATTGTTTACTCCGTCCTGATAAAACACGTTAGTAATTTCAAATACAAGTAGTAAAAAATAATGGTCAAAAACACTTTTCTGTTGAATACATTTAAAAAAATATACAACTTGTGTTTAAATCATTTTAAAAAGGTTTTCAAAACTCATCACTTGGTCCTGCGAGGTTGGCTGCGTGTTTCCCTACAAATTATAGTTTTTAGATTTGCTCTAATTTTTCTCAATCAACAATTTCAATAAAATACAATGTCTGTTCCATCTTTAATAAATTAATTTGTAATATTTTTTGTCATTTTGCCATTAATTAATGTATGATTTAATTTTTATTACAACTTCTAATTGGATTACAATTTATTTTGCTTTTTTTTATGTTAAAACAATTTGATTTTGGCTGTAATTCTAACAATAAAGAAAAAAGATTTAGGATTTTTTTCTGAATAAAGGGTAGATGCAGCTGTAAGGGGGTTGTAACAGTATCAACTGTGGATTAAACATTTATCAGGTTTAGGCGGTAGTGTAGGGTAGTGGGTCTTGTAACAGGGTTCAATAAGGGAAAGCTTTTTGATATTTTCTGAATTAGGATTAGGTGGTATTGTAGGGTAGTGGGGGATTAACCCTTTGCGGTCGGATGGCCCGTGAGACCGGCCACACAGTTGTCAAAGATTGCACGGAAAAATTTCAACACGAGTTGTCCTCGCCGCTCGCCTGGCCTGTGTCACTTCCCACGTCAGTCTATGCGTCAGCTCGGTATTTATCATGGCGGCTATCTCCCACCAACTCGGAATTGTTTTAGTAACAGCCTTCAATATTTACATAGGACATTTAAATTTTAAATAACAGTTAACAAATTAGATTGAAACTTGTGTTTTATTGTTATAAACGTAAAGATAATAAAATGGATTACAATATACTTTTGGTTGTTTTATTAAAATGACATCATATACTAATTGAATAACAAAAGAAATTACAGATTATACTGAGCCTTGTGTAAACAACATGACTTTCTTTTATGTTAATCTTCTTTAAACTTTTTGTTGGTGTGATATTTTTCAAAACACTCGACTTAAAACAAATTGATAAATAAACAGTGACAATACAATGTACGGACAACTCATTCGGTACAAACAACGCCAATGGAACCGGCAAAACCGCTGTGTGTTTATATTTTTTTCCAAGGCAGAAGGAGGTAAAATGTGATGAAACACATTGGTCATGTAGTTCCATAGTTACTCAGTAGGTTTCAGCATTTCACAGACATACTGGCACATGGTAAATATTTCTAAATACAGAACATTTTTCTGGCCAGTGACACAAGTCACCCGAGCGTAGAAGGAATTCTATCTTGGGCAGTCTCACGGGCCAGCCGAGTGCTGAGTACGACTCTAGTGCAAACAATTCCGACTTGTCGTGCAAATGGCTGTGTCCCGTCAGACTGGCCATGCGATCGCAGAGGACAAACTATAAATACCGTATCCGACCGCAAAGGGTTAATAATAGGGGATATACTTTGGGATTTTGCTGAATCAGGATTAGGCGGTAGTGGGTCTATAACAGAGTTTAATGGGGGATATATTTTGGGATTTTGCTGAATCAGGATTAGGCGGTAGTGGGTCTATAACAGAGTTTAATGGGTAGTATAGGGTAGTGGGTCTTGTAACAGGGTTCCATAAGGGAAAGATTTTTTATATTTTCT
>JAGFPH010000830.1:386301-397607 GCA_018207615.1 Philaenus spumarius
TAAAGTGTGTCTGAAATCTTTTAAACTAAGCAATATGGGGAAACAAGCAGTTGTTTCTCATGCTATGGGACCAACTCGTGTAAAAAATATCAGAGCAAAGGGCTTTCCTTACCTTTAAGAAACATTTACAAGTCTTAATGGATGGACAGAAAGTTAACCTCAGTTTTATAAAAAAAACTCGAGAGCCAATTGTTTGGGAACTTTTTCACATCTCTCTATGGCCTTTTCTTAGATAGTCCAGCTCGACGAGGAAAATACTCAGACATTAATACCTTTCCCTTTTAAGTTCACAGCAGTAAGATGGCTGGAAAATGGTTGCTTTGTAGATAAAACTTTCACAATATTGATCATGTCAATAAATTTATAAAGAATACAACAAAAAAGATAACAAAAACCTGCAATACCTTAGAGAAACTATAAAAAATCAATTTTTTAAGACAAAATTAAGTGCATTCAGAAGCATATTGTTAGATGTTGAGCCATTCCTGAGAAGGTTCCAAAGTCAGAAGTCTATGGTCCAATATCTCTCTATCTTCTTTGTGGGTTTCTTTTTCATTCTTATTCTGCCTGGCTGGTTTGTTCTCAAATTAGAAAGTTATTGTTTCAAACCCTCGGGGGAGCTCGCAGGGATCTCTCTTAGTACATTCAATATATATATATATATATATATATATATACAGAGCAGGGCAGTATTCCATGCTTTTTAAAATGTGGTTTACAAGAGTCACATCATTTTAAATTGAAAATTATCCTAACAATTTTTTCTGTATTTGAAATGTTCTTTTACTCTTTATTGATCTCCCCAGAATATAATCCCATAAGAGAGCCGGGAATAAACATAGGCAGCATGGTTGTAGCCATATCGGTAACTCTCTTTATTTTAAGTACCGGTATTACAAAATACGCTTTATTTAGCTTTCCAGTTAGGTACAGAATATGACTTTGCCGCTCTAGAGTATTATCAAAACTACTAATCCTAAGAATTTTACACAGTTTGTGGGTGTTATTAGAGTGTAACTATGCATCATCAACACAAGAAGATCTGATGTGATTTGAATGGAAATTTATTGTATGGGTCTTTTGTATATTTAAAAGAAGGCTATTTGCCTTAAACCAGCTACTCATTTTACTCAAGTCATTCTCTAATTCTACTTTTAATTGGATTTTGTTGGAATTTGTTATTGCCACAGTAACATTCCATCAGCAGAATCAAATTAGAATGCATAATATTTGGTGTAATACCATTCATGTATATAATAAATAACAGAGGACCCAATATTAAACCCTGTGGAACATGGGTACCCATACTTATGGGCAGAGCTAGGGGGGGGGGGGGTCCCGGCCCATCCCTAGCTCCCAGGGAAAGGAAAATATGTATATTATTAATTATAGTCAGGTATTTTTCTTTAACCCTCGGACCGGCAGACACTAACACATTTGTGCTGTCACTAACACATTTGTAACGAGTGATTGTATCGAATATTTGACCCACTAAAAATCTTCCAATCTCAAAAAGACAAAATCCGTTGGAAAGGAAATGGTTTAAACTTTAATTTTTGTATTTACAAGTTTTTTCTAAAACATATATTTACATACGTAATCATCGTTGCAGTTTATTAGTTTTGTACAAATCAATCGGCACCCGAATATTCATACAAAACATAACGAAATAACTCAACTTTCGCCCATCTATACATCCCGCCCGGTATTTTTTCTGAGATAAACCTACATACCGTTGGGTTCATCACAATTTCCACTATCTAAAACTGCCATCCAATCAAAAATCGGTCAAACAGTTGTAAAGTAATGCGTTTTGTAGACCCTTGCAATTGATTAGTTTTCCAACTGATAAAAAGCCTTATTTATCACACGTGATATCTGAGTGATGTTATTCTATTTTTAGAAATATTGTGATATGTCTGTATAGAGGATGCTTCAAGCTAATATTTCGTGTAATCCAATATGTTTTGCTGGAACGGCTTTTTGTCTACGACCGTGGTAAAGACAGCATTTTAACGTTCTCATCTGAAGGTTCAAATTTAAATCTAACGGCTTTTTGTCACATGCGAAGTACAGCCGAATCAGCCCGTGTTCGTATATTGCAAGCAGCAATGAGAGATTTCTATATTTGTCCTCACTTTTGTAATTCAAATAATTCTAAGTTAAACACTTTTACGAAAAGATAATTTAAAAGTGTACAGTTCAATTCTTTGATTTATTCTCTACACTTTGTCATAATAATATTTCATTTTTGGACAAAGCATATATTCCTGAATTACGTTTCGAACTTGGCATAGTTTTGTTAGCAGTCTTGTAGTAGGAATATAAAAACTGGTGTTTTCAAAATAAGAAATTTGAAATTGATAAATATTTTTATACAGTTCTATTTAGAACTAAATTACGAAACTTTTTTACATTTATGAAAAAAATTACAAAAAATTTTTACTACTTTTTATGTAGGCTTAAAGTTGAACTTTTACCTTTAGCAACTGAACATTTTTTGTTTCTTGAGCTAATACTTTGTAAATTTTACATCTATAATTTTTTTACTGACATATATACATTCTTTGAACCTTTCTCTACAAAAAAGCTATGGAACACTTTTGGATTGGGGTTCATTTACTATATTTGGCGAATTTTTGAAAAAATACTCCCAATACGGGGGTTGGCGTGCCATGCACTGTGTGTCGGCCACTTCTCATAGTGTTCAGTGTCAAACTCACATGTGAGTCCTTAGCAGTGAACGTATTAAGCCCCATATCTCGGTCTAACCCCCCCCCCCCCCAAATATCATATGGGCGCCTATGCTGTGGAACACCATTTATAATTTTTAAGTATGTAGTATCCATTTTTCCTCAATGTTTCCTCAATTAGTCTGTTACACATAACCTTTTAAAAATTTTTTGAAAAAACACTTAAAAGTGAAAACAGTAGAACCCCTCTTAACCGGTCTGGTAGGGACCGAGACCCTGGTTGGTTTCCTGTTTGGCCGGTTGATCCGAGGTTCCCGTAAAACATAGATTTTTGTTCAAAAATAACCTACATATTTCATAAATAAACAAGCAAATAAGACGTTATTGCAACTCATTTTATTGTATACATACATAAACAAACACCAACAAATTAAACATTTTAAACTTTTAAAACTGAATTTACATATACTGTATCATTGTTTAAGAACATCAGTTACCATATTTTTTTCTGCTCTTTAACTTTCAAAGTTTTTTTTAAAGCCAAGTCTCTCCATTTTTGTACGTTCATCACGTTTAATGCCGTTTTATATTTTTGCTGCTCAACATATTACTCAACTCAATATGCTACAAATATTACATATTTTGCTCCCATGAAATTCAGTAAAGGTTGCGACAAAGCAGCAGACGAAGAAAAAGAAGCAAAGGATGTCGCTTTGTCGATTGATTCTAAGAAAAAATACTGTTGCCGCGGAAGCATGAGGGAAATCAATCTCACGCTCCCTCTCCTCTGTTCTGCCTGCCATAACACTATCACAATACACATTGTACACCTAAAGTTACGTCACCCAGCTTTATTTTCCGGGAAATGTCTGTGAAACAATCAATGTTTGAGAGTTCTGCCAGTTAAAGTAATATAATCTCTAAGAAAAAAAAACTCTGTTGTTCCTTCGGATAGGTCTGTTAATCCGGGGCCGGTTAAGAGGGGTTCTACTGTAGGTCTATAATTATTTATTAAAGAAGAATCTCCACTTTTAGTCTGTATTTTTTAAACATCCTGTATAAAGTGCACAAACTTTATTAAAGTGTTTTTGTTTCAGAGCAAGTGTGCAGAAGGCGCTCACTGTAAGTCCTTGCAGGAGAAATTGGATGTTTGCAACAATAGAGTCAACAGTCGCAGCCAGACAACGGAAAATTGCACGGAAGAACTGTTTGATTATTTCCACTGCGTGGATCATTGCATTAGTGAGAAGCTCTTCACTTTATTGAAGTAAACTAGCGCAAAACTGAACAAATCTAAATTAGTGATGGCCAAATATATCTGTAGTATTAAGTGAAGTTTTGTGGTTTTACTTGCTGTTCAAACTTAACCCTTTCATTTTAGTTTATCCTGTTGCCTTGTACTGTTTAGTAATATCATAAATACCTTGACCAGGTTGACAGCAGTCCTATGTCGGTTTTATCAGGCTAAGGACTAACACAACACTAACACTTCACAAATTCCGAGTAACTTTGAATAATAATTTGACAAATTTATGAACACTTTCTAAAATTAACGTTGTACGATTTATGGTTTCAACTAACTATTTGGGGAATTAGTCTACTCACGAAGGCGCTGAATAGCTGCCTCAGTGTTCGAAATGTATTAGTAGAATTTGTTTGCATCTCAGCCTTCAACCCCGACTCACGAACTGCTTTATTCCACTTCCAGTGGAAACACTGGCTTTGCGAGTTGGCTAGGCATCTCGACCTTGTGTCCTCGGATTATGAACTGCTTTATTCCACTTCCAGTGGAAACACTGGCTTTGCTAGTTGGCATCTTGACCTTGTGTCCTCGGATTATGAACTGCCTTATTCCACTTGCAGTGGAAACACTTTCTTTGCGAGTTGGCATCTTGACCTTGTGTCCTCGGATTATGAACTGCTTTATTCCACTTCCAGTGGAAACACTGGCTTTGCGAGTTGGCATCTTGACCTTGTGTCCTCGGATTATGAACTGCTTCGCTTCGCTCGCAGTGGAAAAATCTTTTAGGGTACTTGTATGGAATTTCACGTTGTGATCAATTTTGGGAACACCAGAAGGGCTATAAGGTCGTGTAAAAGAACAAAATGTGTAGAATAATCTCCTATATTTAATTTTTTTAGATAAAACCCCAAAAAAGTTTCATTCTAGTACGAAAAATCACAAAATATTGTTACTTCCGGTTGTTGGATTTTTTTCTAACCCATCCGAGCGACTTAAAAAACCAACGTGTGTACCAAATTGGATGTAAAATCCGGCCGTTAAGAGTGCAAACACATATACAGGGTGTTTTGTGAGAGATTGGCACAACTTCAAGATATGATACGGGAACTAAAGAAGAGCCAAATTTTTCATATGATATATATATATAGTATATAGGGTTTAGTGGATATACTGGATGAACCCGAACACATAGGAGGAGGGGGGAAACGCTCTCTGTGTATTTTTGGTTCTTGTTTAACAACTTATTCAAATATTTGTTGTTTTGGGATTTTTTTGTGAAAGATTGTCCTGTTATGGATTTTAGACGAGGGCCCAAATTCTTCCCAAGCCAGCACTGATTAAACCCCTTGGATTTGTTTTAACAAGGGGCTACGTGAAGAGAGAAGTAACCAAGATTTAGTTAAAGGAAGAAGAGTTACGCAACAGGATCATGGAAGCTGTAAAACACTTTACTTTTATTTTAATTATCAAATTGAATAGCCCACGTTGTGGAACTAAATTACAATACTATTAGATAACTGATATAATTCAAAACACAAAGCAAGTTTACAATTTTAACAACTTCTTTAATTGAAAATCGAAAAATTAAAATATATATATACAATTATTCACAAATAAGTTAATTCAAAAATCAAATGTTCGTATAGTCTTTTTTTTATAACACTCTTAATATCTGGGGGGGTCAGTGCCAACTTTTCCCAATATTATTATTATTGAAACAGAATTAATGATTAAAACAGTTATTACAGATAAATATGAAAATTGAAAAAGGAAAATAGTACAATGGGTTAAGTTAAATTTATAATGATGGTCCAAACAAATTCTTCTTCTATAGATATTTTATAAAGTCTTTCCAAAATTTACAATATTTAAGTTTTCACTGATGGATGGTTTGAAATATAGATAGAGTTAATTCATGTAAGTAATTATAGGCCTATGGATAGATCTCACCAAGTTTATAACTTCTTCTTCTTATTGTGGTATTTTAAATGATTATTAAGGATTATTATACTTCACTTTAGATAAGGTAAGTTATTTATGAAATGTTTACAAAGTTTTAGCACTAAAAATCTTCAATTTAAATCGTTTATTGGAGAGCGTTGGTCATACGTCTTGCTCCTTAGGCGTCTCTTCAACAATTAAAATCCTGGGATCCAAACTGGCTTGCTTTGGGCCTTCAGGAAATGGGTACATAAGGCCTGGTGAATTTCGTATCTTCTGGGGTTTGGATTGTTGTACAAAAAAGTGTAATTTAAAATGTACCTAGTGTATTTATTTGGTGTCGTTTTGACTGAATTTTGGAATAATTTTGTTTTACAACTAATATTGAATAGTAAAATTAAAAAGAAACTGATTAAATAAGAAAATTGCATGAAATTACCAAAAATAGCTCCTTGTACACATTATTTTCTAACATCTACTATTTACAATTAAAACTATACATTTGGCTTTTTAAACTGGGATTTCCGCGCTGCAAGCGGTCACGTGACTGTGGGCGGGGCTTAATAAACATGTCCTACATCTATCTATCTTGAGCCGTTGTTTTGTCGACTTTTGGTGAATTGTTATGGCTTAACGGTATTTCCTATGAAATTTTACCAAAGACATTTTTGATGTAGAATCTTTCGTTCTATCTGACGGTGTTCTTCATTTTTTGATTTAAATTTTGGTTCTCTTAGGATTACTGATTCTATTTCTGATATGGCCTAGATTTTAGTGTGCCGGTCTGGTTTCAAGTGGATTAAAAAAGTGAATTTCGGTCGATTGCTTGTTGATGGAGTTAATCTTATAATTTGGATGGATTGGTTGGTTAATTTAGATGAATTTTGATATAGGAAAGATAGGGATACGAGGTCGAGAAATATTATTAATTACGTAAAATGTTATCGAAAGTCGGGTGTTTTAGAATCTTGTTAATTTGTTGCTTGCGATTCCGTCCGCTAAATGTCGTCGGTCGGATCGTTTCTGAATGATTTTTACTATCAGTCTTCTGTCTCTCTCGCACTCATGTGTGTTTAGTGGAAATACAGTAATGTGTGATTCTTTTGACTTATTAGCAATTTTATGGTATATTTTGAATTGTTACAGCTGCTGAAAGAGTCAGGGGATAGTTGACCCACAACATCATTGTGAGAGTTGTGTAAGAGAGAATGGAGGAAATTCGAAATGAAAATTTTTGTACAGATACAACCAAATTTTTGAAAAAATTCAGAATTTAATTTTAAGAATCATGAACTTTTTCTAACGCTATAGTGCCCAATCCTCTATCATTGAAAATTTCTTGGGTTTCAAAATTATTTTGTTGTACATTACTGTACCTTATCTTGTGGAAGGATATTGGCATGTTGCTGTAAACATGAGTAATTCGATCACGCAGCTGAACCACTGACGTGAGTAGAGCGAATTTCCAAAATTAAGTTTTAGGGTTTCAACTAACCAACCAATATGGCTCCGTTTACGAAACATATTAGTAGAATTTATTTGCAACTCAGCCTCCAGTCCCGGCTCACTGAACTTGCTTTACGAGTTTGCACCTCGACCTTGCGACCTAGGATTATGGACTGTTTTGCTTCTCTCGCAGAGGACAAACTCGCTTTTATGGTATTTTTCGTTTTGATCGATTTCGTGTTAACCAGACGGGCTATAAGGATGTGTGAAAAACATAATGTGCAGAATAATCTCCTATATTTGCATTTTTAAATAAACACCAAAAACGTTTCATTCTAGTATGAAAAATCTAAAAAATTTAGTTCTAGTAAAAAAACGTGATTCTGGGTGTTCAATTTTTTTGGCTAAGTTGAGGAAAACAAAGGAAATGAATGACCAAAATTCTTTAGAAACCCAGTTTTAGCTTGTCAAACTTTTAGATAGGTCCATATGATAATGTACACTTTGTTATTCCGCCCCCTTCCAGAACTGTAAGGCACCAAAACATTGTGCAATAAGTAAATAATATAGCATGAGATAAACAACAAACTGTCGAATGGGCGAAGACAATAAGGATAAAAAGGCGGCAACCTTTTCAATCAATAAACCCTAATTACATCCACAGCTGATGCAACATTACTATCCTCATGAAACAACTTTCAGTACAGCTAATTAGAAATTAATTTGCCAAACCTTGTGTCCTGTTTTAACACGTTCCGTCACTGTAAAGCGTCAACATTTCGGATTTCCGTTCTTTACACGCGATTCATATTAGGAAAAGCTCTAGCGGGTAATTTATTGATAAATTTAGCGAATCTGTCCCCCAAAATGCGACTCCTGATTATGGTGTCTGTTTTCTGTCTCTATTCTCTTGCATGTCGACTCTGTTCGCACAACTAAAAGTCCTCTTGCAGTCCATCGAAGACTTGTACCTGTTCTTGAGGCTGTGCAGTATCAATGTTTTGGTATCTTTCAACACGGTTTACTTTATCGTTTACCGCAAGGCTTTAAACTCTGCTATCTTTGAGCTCGATGCGGTGAATGAAACGTTTGAATGATTCATCGATGGATTGGAGAAGGTTCAGAGATGACGTTGGTAGATTCGTGAAGAAAATTAACACTCTTTTGTAAACTCTGGTGACGATCGATTTGATACTTATTATTCTGAACGTCGTGTGCAAGATAATTTAGTAAGTATGGTTATATTAATTTATTAAAATCATCAGCTCTGTACCAAGCCCTGTACAATCCTGATAACGAGTATTATTTGCTAAAGCTAGCCTGGCAGGTCGGAGCACTTTCCTACACCGTGATCAAACAATTAGGATGCGATTTTTTATTCATCACCGTTTTCCTCCATGTTTGTTTCTGTTTCAAACACCTTCGTCTGTCGTCTGACGGAATGTTTAAATTGGAAGATTTCGTGCACTTGAAGGACTTAAAGTGGGAAGATAGTCGGTGGAAGGATGATTTCATCCGTTATGGTTTGAAGTCGTGGATACAAGAGCATCAGGATGTTCTGAGGTATGTACTTAGTGTGTCTGAGGGCTTAGCATTAGTGATTATTATGTATGCGGTGTCAGTTCATATCCAGGTGTTTGTGTTGTAGTAATAGCGCTGACAGAAATCTTAGGCCCGTTTCATAGTTGTAAACGACCTAATCTATTCTTTTTTTAAAATTAGTCTAACGAAGGGTTGATTATATTTTTACAATTTTTTGTTCAGACGTTTGCCATCATTTGTGTGTACAGAAATGAATACACGGCGTTTCGAGCAGTGGCTGTTCTAGCCCGGGGCAGCTGCCCCCCCACCCAGTTTTCCCGATATTTTTTTCAAGAAATGTATATTAGGAGCTCAGTTTGGTGAAAAAAAATTTAACCTCTTCGTGCATGACGGCGTCATTTGACACCGCTTTGTATTTATTACTTTTTTCCAATAGCAATCATACTTTGACTAATATTTTTTTAATGTAGTTCATTCTGGAGATTTAGGTAACAGCACTATCCAGTCAATCACATGGTCTATTTTCTGCTATTTTTCATTCCAGCCAAGTCAAGTGTGTTGTGAGTGACAGGTTATGTGCATTTTGCAATTTTTTTTTGTGGGTGATAAAAGACTATTTTCAGGGTAAGAAAAAATATTTTATGTATTTATTAGCCTAATAGTTCTTATTTATGTTCTTACCATATTGAAATTACTTTTAGTTATAAAGTTACATGAGAATATACACAGAGTGGCACATGACACCACCATGCAATAAGTGAAACCAATGTGCCCTAAGAGTTTATAGGTACTGTTTCACTTATTGTTGTTTTCTATCATTTTAGGTGTTAAAAATAGATGGTAATACAATGGATAATGAAATAATAGATCAGTACTTAAGAGAATTGAGAAGTGAGGTCTATATTCCTAGTGAGTCAGAGGACGAACTATGCAGTTTATCGGATGATGAACTATTTTCTGATCCGGAGACTCAAAGTATTCTCCTAAATAATATTGAATTACCAGAAGAAGTCTATGAGGTTTGCACAGATACATTATTGCATTCTGTAGACGATGAACAACCTGTAAATATAGTTGAACAACCAGGTCCATCTAGTGTGCCTCAGCCAGTTGCTACAGAAACCGATCAAAACAATGAAAAATAATGTTTTTTAGCTATTATTAAAAAATATTTCTATATACCTCTAACTTTAGTAAATAAGTACTATTATGTAAACAAAAGTGAGTAATGAAAATTTTGTTTAATTTTTTTTTCAAATTTTGTATATCTTTTATGCATGGAGGTGTCATTATGATGACGGGTCCGCCATTTTTTAAAAAAAGGTTAAAAATTCTGATAAGAAATTTGTGTTCAAAAAGGTCTAAGAAATAAGAAAATAAAAAAGAAAATGTTTTGTTTAAACTTTTTAATAGTTCATGCATGAAGAGGTTAATATATTTTGAGACTTAAGAATTTTTATTGTGAAAGATAAATCAATGCTGAAACTCAGTCAGTTTTGATTGCCAATAATTGCCGATCCCCTAAACACGATTGAACTGATGATTACGATTATTTGAATATTTTGGGTATTCCTTAAACGTCATCCGTACAGTCTCATGCTTTTATATCTCGCTGGTTGTTCGCAAGTTTTGTGAGGTGGGTGTGAATAATGAAAAACTGGGACAGCTAAACAATCGCACGACTATAAATCACAAGTGGAGGCCTAGCCTTAATCAGAAATTAGGCTTCTGGTCCGGTTCCCCGTTCTGTCTTCCACAGCCCAGCTGTAGTGCCATTTTTCCACAGTTTCCTCAGGTCCCGGTGTGGTAAGCCTTCCTCCGGATCTAGACATTTTCCTCGCTCCTCCGGAAGGTCAATGGGTGGTATCCTCTGATACTTCTCCGTCCACATATTGTCCGGAGGGCTATACGGAAGAATCCTATATTTCAAATTAGCAATCTAAGGAGTTGAAGAATAAGCTGCATTACAATTTAACATTTTTTTGTGCAAACATACCAAAACTAAAATTCCAGTACTGTACTGCTCATTTGGTAATTCTTGGTTAACTTTTGGTCAATAGTAAGAACTGAAGAATTTTACTTAATTGACTTTGTTAAAAAAAACTTCATGGAGGTTTGAAACTGGGTGTCGGCAGGCATACTGTATGCGGTTTTTATGTACTTTGTCTTGACTGGACGAACTGTTGAAAGATTTTCTTTGAAGTATTAGTCAGTTGCATAACTTACAAATTTTTAACCCGCAAAAGATTGTTTCAACTCAAAATTTCAATTCACTACAAACGAAATTATGGCAAATGTAATTTGACTGCCTCAATCCACTAACACGTTCAGTGCTGAGTGCGGTTAAATTTACAAATCATTTTCTTCCCTCTGACTGAGCGCGGTTAAACCCGCAAAACGTGTTCTTCCCTGTGACTGGGCGTGGACCCGCAAAACGTGTT
>JAGFPH010000831.1:323-30399 GCA_018207615.1 Philaenus spumarius
GAAGAAACAGAGAGACAAATTAATAAATTCACCAAATTATTAAACAACCCCACACTTAAGTTCAAAACTGAAATCAAAACCAACAACAGCCATGACCTAACTTTCATCATCAGAAATGAGAATAAACACATATTTAAAATTTTCTGAAAACCAACACAGATCGACCCAGTACTTCTAACCATCCGATAACACACAAACTGGCAGCGTACAATTACTTCGTACACCGCGCTATCAACACTCCTATGAACCTATAAAACTTTAACAACGAAATAACTACAATAAAACATATCGCAATATTCAATAGGTGCCATCCCACTTCAATAGATAAAATAATAACTAAACACAGAGAGAAAACCAACTTCAATTATCGACAAAACAAAATACACCTCTATGAGATTCAATCGAAATCTAGATCGTCGTATCAGCAACGTTTTCGGCAGACACGGCTATAAAATCGCTCATTGAGCTTCAAAAAATTTGAGTAATTTCTTTCAAACCAAGCCAAACAATAGCGAAGACAAGAATTACGAATAGTGGAATAAGCTATCTTGTAATAACTGTGACAAAATATATATAGGCCAAACAGGACGCTCGTTCAAAACTAGATTCAAAGAACATGTCCCTAGCTGTAAAAAAAAACCAATAACAGACAGAGCTCAAATTATTCATAACACTTAATTACATACACAGGCATAATCACTAATTTGCAAACATTGCACAATGCCAAAAAACGCACTACAATGGATAAATTAGAAGAGTTTCAGATTTATAAAGAGTACTAGCTGACCCGTACGGCGTTGCCCGAGGTGATTGGTATTTTCAGTCTTTTTAACGTAACTGTATTCTTTTTAAGTGTTCAGTCACTGAGTGGTATTTGGCTTTTATATATAAAGATCTTAAACAATAAAAGCACTATTGTCAAAATAATAAAAGATCTGAAATTATGATTTTAGTAACTTTGATCCCCCCAAACCCCTCCTAAAATTTCGAAATTTTTCATACACTTTCTTAGTGAGCACCTATGGCCCTAGAGGAAGCTACATACCAAATTGCATTCCAATCCGTTCTGTAGTTTTTGAGAAATCGTGATGAGTGAGTCAGTGAGTGGTATTTCGCTTATATATATATAATCCAGATAATATATTAAACGACAAGTTGAACTTTTTTTCATATATATTGTACCAATCTTACAAAAGAATAATTAAGGGAACGGAAACGATACTGGGCCACATAGATTGGTACTGTTCAAGACTTACCTTAGAATTTAAATATCACCAAAAGTAGGAATATTTCAGCTTATCTCTTACAATGCACAGGATACCTAAAGGTTACCTCAATAAACTATAGAAATAGGTATAATTTTAGGTTTATTAACCAAGTTAAGTAAAAAGTTTATACGCCCTTAATACAAAAAAATTATTAATACGCCCTTAATACAAAAAGATTGAGATTTAAAAAAGAAAACATATATATTTTATTAAATTTAATTTAAAAACCCTCCCCAAAAATAAAAATCAAAAACCCTCCCTTTTAATAATAATTACAGAAATTATACAAAAGATTTACAAGTTACAAAGTTTTAACATGAAGTACCGTGGATTTGTTTTTAAGAATAAATATATATATGTCGTTGGCCAACTCTAAAAGGTAATTATAATTAATTGAGTAAATAGACAAAATTAATTATGAGACGTCTCTCTATATATATAAAAAAAAAGGTGTAAAATTTCTAATATGCAGCCCTTAGGGCTAAAGTCCGAAATGTGCTAGCTTGCTCCTCCCAATTTATTAAATACTAACATATCCTAAATAGTACACATATACAAAAATTACTTTCAAAATACAGCCTATTTAACACTTAACATAAAAGGAAAAGAACAACTGCAGATAGTTCTCATTTTAACTTAAGTTCTGTCTCTAATCAAATCACTGTAGAAATATTTTGTTTATATATTTAATGTTCAGTTGGAAAGTAGGCCTTTTCTAATTGTAGTTGTTGCAGGTTATCCCATTGCATTAAAACATTCCCTGCAGTTGGACCAGTATAACTGTATAACACAAATAACAATTTCCTTTTTAGAAAACTTGCAGTTATTTAAATAAGCATAAAATGATAGTTCTTTGAGTTGGCTGTTTTATTGAATTTTGTAGCACAGATAGCAAATTGCTACTTAGATTGTGATGGTTAATATAACATGCGTAATGTTGCATAAGACTGTCTGTACATGTTAGGTAAGCCACATGGTAACATAAAAGAAATGTTAACGTTTAGTTACATATCAGCAATATTATGCTTATAGCTTATTAAAAGTTTTCAATATCGGTTACACTGTAGAAAAACTACACAGTTATAGTTAATTAATGCATAACACTTTAGGCTTGTTTGTGGAAATATGTTTAGGCTTTAGCAATAACCAACATGATATCGGCTTTATAGTTTTTGTAGGCTGTAAGATTTACATTTAAAATTTAGGCTGTAGTAAAAAAAATGAAATACATAGGTTTCTCTAATAAATTGAACAAAATGAGTCAGGAAGTTGTACATGAACCAAAAGTGGAAATAACCTAATTAAGTTTTACAAGTAATATTTTATAATTATCAAGGTAAAGCTAAAATATTTCTACCTGGTATCCGGAAAACAAAGGTTTAGAAGTAATTCATGTTGTTCAACGACACACCATCGTTAATCGCGATTAAATTATTTAAAGTTTAATGACATGACTACCACTTGGCAGCGTCTTAAAGTTTCGTTCGTAACGGTCTAATGGCCGACCTTCTAGTAACCCTCATGACAAAGCGAATTTTAACTCAATAGATAAGGAACAGCTGATGGTTGTCGGTTACAACGACCTCTGTTAAGTTATGCACGATAATATGTAATACCGTACAGAGTCGACATCTAGCGGAGAAAAGGATAACTGTTTGGGGACTGTCGGTAAGGACAAGTGATAGAAGTTGTAACTGTCGATAAGAAGTATTTATTAAAGAAAAAAAAATATAGGTGGCGCGAATGTCTAAAAAACGTCACAATATGACATAATCGCCAGACTAAAGTAAACGTTTACTGATAACCGAGGGCCACATCTAGTATCCTATCTGCAGCTGTACAATTACCACAAACATTCGCATTATGTTATAATAACAATGAGTTTTACTCTGATTTTGTGTGTGTTACTCGTGTATGTGTTAGTGTATGCCGTAACAGCGCTGTTGCTAGATCTACAATACGGACTGAGGACAACCACTTCAAGGTATTTTATTGCGAACAACTAAACCTAACACGTGAACAGCAGCTCTTAGAAACTTGACCGTGTTATTCAGTATTTCGAAACTACCAAATTATACAGTATAACCTGTGCCCTGTCTTGCTTAGAATAGAAGTTGTCTATATGTATGCGTGTTTTTGAAAATTCATTATTATTTCACTATCGGTTTAAGATAAATTCATGAAACTCAGGGTTAATGTTCAATACATTGTTTTCCACACATACAGAAACAATTTTGCGATCTTACGGGCAGAGAGTATCGTAGTCGCCCTCAAGAAAGTTATACTTTCTTCCCTTAAGACACAAAAAACTTTATTCGCAGTTTTTGTACACACATAATAGAATGTTCTTCCTAGGTTTGTTTATTCAAGAGATCAGACATATTCAGGAATCCATTTTTTGCAACAAAATGAAAGCTGTAAGTTGTCCTAAGTAAATACGGTATTATTTTTCTTCTATATACTCCTATACTCCTCAGTATGTACACCAGTTATGTCTTAACGGTATATAGTATTGAAATGTGTGAGCCGCAAATTTCAAAACTTACTTAACATAACATGAATTACAACTTAGTTGTTTTGAGGAAATATATATTTGTACTGTCTGAAAACAACAAAAATAGAACAACATTATCTTCAAACCCATTTGAACACCACCCCGTTTAATCCTAGAACTGCACCCCTCCCCCTCCTCGTCAAAGAAATAAAAGTTAAACGAATCAGCTTTCACAATTCCCGAAGGTAGTGTTGCAGAGATAAGAAGAAAGCTTGCGTCTATACTGACATTCAGTTTTACAGAGCTATCCCAAGTCTTTACATTTCAAGATGGAGTACGGTTTTATTGTATTTCGACGGTAAATTATTCACTTAAAGAAGATATCGTCGGTAGGCTTTCTTTTAAACCCGTACCATTGTAAAATAATTCGATCTCACAGCTGCACCGCTGACTTGAGGTGAAGACTTGAGGTGAGCGAATTTCAAAAATCAGGTTAAAATATTTTAAGGTTTCGACCAACTATTTGTTAATATTTCAACCTCCACCTCCGGCTCAAGCGGTGCTTCTTTCCGCTCGTAACGGAGAAAATAGCTGCGCGAGTTTGCATCCAGACCTTAGTTATAAATTATAAATAAATATTACAAGGACAAGCTAGCTTTATTATGCTTCACTTAGTATACAGTAAAGATTATAAATTACATGTTTCAGTGTTTAAGGAAATTATATGAAAATCAATTAAGTTAATTTATTAAATAGTGAAACAATTTCAAATTAAGAAAGTTAAATATAATAAAGCTAGCATTCTCCTATAATATTTATTTATAAAATAATATTAATCTTTATCTAATTGTACATAATTAACAAATCTAAATGTATTTAGACTAGTGTACATCACTCATATGAGTTCCAAATAATCACAGAAAACCACTTCCAGACAAAATCTGCTATTTATCAGTTATCCTTGACTCAACGTTAACAAAAGATACTTAGTTGCATTCGTCTTTAACATGTCTATTTTTTATATGTACATATTTTCGTAAAATATTTAGTTTTTCGATAATTAAATAACATTTTGCTGCAGTTATTCGTTTTGACATGGTGGCGGTTCAAACTTTTCAAAAAGTTAAAAGTGACGAAATGAAATTAGTTTTTATTTAATTTTGTTAGACAAAAACCATGTTGATTCAACAATAGTAGAATTGTATTGGCAAGCATTGTTAGGTAATATCACAGGTCATGAACGGTTTCCTGCAAATCACAGAAGATTATCTTCAAATTCGACGAAGATGGCTGTTAGTACTTCAAACGCTACAGATGTTCGCTGTAGAAGACATAGTTGTTAATATAGAACGTAATATTACTTACTTAAAACATTCTGAAAAGAATTATGTAAGAAATGCATGTTAAATTTAACTTCAGAGTAATTTAAGAAAGGTTAAATTCAACAACAAATTTTCTAATTTTATCCGTTGAAGGTATGCACTTTACTCCTTTTTTTTAAACCCTTTTCAGTTATTCGATATTTTAATTAGTTTTAAGATGTGTTGTAAACAGTATTCCGTAAGGGAAGCTACTGGTCTGAATCATTGTTATTTAAATAGAATCATACCGGATTGAGCTTCGATTAATTGAAAAATATAGGCCCAATGACGGTGAAAACCTAATTGAATTTAAAAATTAACAATAATGGAATTCGCCTGTGATTAAAATCTTTGTTTTGTTTTCAAAAATTATTTCAAGTCTTGAGTAAAATGTTTCTCTTTCATGTCTGAATTGTGAGAACTTCTGTTACACTTTCAAACCGAATACAAAAATGATAGTTTCTGTGTTTTAAAATTAATCTACTCGGGATGTTTAATAATATTAAAGACGATAGATTGCGTCCTCTAATAATTATATTTCGTTATACACACATCCTTTTTTATAGCTGTTTCAGTATTATAATTTAATAAAATAGTAATACAACAATGTACGTAAAGCATTGTTGTTCTAACAATGCAAGTAACGCATTCTTAAGCAGGAAATGAAGCAGGCAAAGTCCTTCATGAATAATGTATAAGGCACACGGCAGAGGGTATCATTACTGTAAAGTCTTTCTTTACGTGATCGAGATGTATAAATGTATGCAAGTGGGTCAAGGAGGAGACGCTGTAGTTTTTACCTTTAAATTAATCCATAACTATTGTTCTTAAAAATTAATAAATCGCGTTTGACACAAACTGGAATTTCTTTGAGGCCTCTTGATTGCCAGAAATGATTTACAAATCTAAATACGTTTGTAATACTCACTATAAACTTGATGTAGTTAAATCTGAAGTTTGTAATTTAATTGTTTATTCCAACAGAAGAAATAAACGGTACAAGAAACTGGCACATACTTTCTCACAAACATATTTAAATTACTAAACAGATTCACTGTGACTTCATAATTGTATTAAAGTAAAGTAGGAAAGAGAATACATTAAATTTGCATTGTATGATTTTGGTCCGAGTCACAGATAATTAATACTAATTATTTACCTTAAGTCCGTCTTGTGACTCCTTGTCGTTTAGTTTAAGACGACATGTTTCGGAGCCGTAACTCCATCATCTGGTCATCCCTCTGGCGATTTCGTCGAACATTAAAAACATTAAAATTTTATATACACACACATCTACACACACACTAACACACAAGTTACAGTTCGTCACACAAATAAATACAGGAAATAAGCCGCATCTCACCGTCCGGTCAGTATAATGCAGTACAGCCTACTGATCGTTATCTCTGTATGTTTTATACAAACGTTTGATAGCCGTGTCGTACAAATAGTGGGATCTGAACGTAAGTTTGTCGTTTAATTCTTCATCTGGGTTTATTTTGAATGTTTTATACATTTCAAACTCCTCTATAGCATTCATTATTCTTCCTTTTGTACATGTGTATAAGGCTTCTACTGTTGAATTGAAGTCTCCCGGCTTATTTCACTGTTAGACTGTTAGACAGTGTTTCATGTTTTTGCATCGAATTTCACTGTTAGACAAAGTTTCAAGTTTTAGCATTGAATTTTACTGTTAGACTGTTAGACAGCGTTTCAAGTTTGTGCATCGAATTTCACTGTTGGACTGTTAGACAGAGTTTCAAGTTTTTGCATCGAATTTCACTGTTAGACTTTTAGACTGTCAGACTTTTAGACTGTTAGACTGTTAGACTGTTAGACTTTTAGACTGTTAGACTGTTAATCATGATATCGATGATGATGGAAAATCTTTTCTTACACAGCTTCCTCCTGAGGTAGGCATATTTTCCCAATTCCAGTTTTACGTTGCGAGTTCGGAGTTTACTTGATTGTTGTGTTTCTTTTTAATATACATTAAAATTAATGGTCTGTAAATGATAGTAGTTAAAGAACTTTTTGTAACTACTTCTGTTGAAATAAAAGTTCTCTAACTTCTAAAAGTTTTCGCCAAGTAGTAGAAGGAAGACGAAGAAAAGACGTGAAACTTTCCAAGTAATAACAAATTATATCCAAGCAATTAGTCATAAGTTAAGTTTATGTCCGATGTATAGACTGGGTGTTGTTAGCTAACCTAGGCTGTACGTAAATCAGTACGTGCAATATACACGTAGTCTACCTAACTGAAATTACGTGTGTATTGTTGTGAACAAAAATATAATGAATATATGAATAATTGACATGTTTCCCCTCCCTGCGTTCCTGCTATGAGTCTAACGTTGAATTGCCTTACTTGCTCCAAATATAAACTTAGGCTTTTACTTAATAGGGTTTAGTTATAACTATTTTCTTAATTTTTATTTACCAGAGCTCCAGATCTCCGAGCATAACTTATCCTTAAAGTAGATGCTAGATAACCTCATGCTTACCCTTACTAGTATTTGCTTATAAGCATTTTCTAAATTTTTATTAATTATGGCCAGTTCCTACAAACATAGGTACTGTAAACATACATAAAGACAGTGTGTTTTATTTTAGTATACCCTAGATGAACATTTCTGTGATTGTAAACATACGAATGCAGTATACCTTCATACAATATTATAATAGATTCAGTAAAAGAGAAATAAAAATATACTAACAAAACCAACTGCATCCTCATCCTTTAAAACACAATGGATAAAATGTAAATTTTATTTTATTATTCCTCTCACGTAAAATGTCACAAAGCTAAACAAGATAAAATGAAACAAACTGTAAATACAGTTCAAAGATTATTAAATAAAACGAAACACAGATCTACTTTATAATTATATTTTCTGTTTATTTGTATCTGTGTTTATACGGATTTACACAAATACCGCTAGATGTAATTCTACAATGAATAAGATTCAGTGCTCTTCTGTTGACGTAAAATTGGAGGCATCTTTTATCTCTCCAATTTTAATAATTCGACCACGCAGGTGAACCGCTGACGTGAGTTGAGCGAAATTCCAAAATTAAATTTAAATATTTTAGGGATTCGACCAACTATTTGAAAAAATGTATCTACTCACGAAGGAGCTGAATAGCTACCTCCGTGAACGAAATGTATTAGTAGAATTTGTTTCCAACAAAGCCTCCAGCTTCGACTGGCGTACTGCTTCGTTCCACTAGCAGCGGAGTTTGAAAAACGGCCTTGAGGTCTCGGGTTAAGGACTGCTTCGCTTCGCTTGCAACGTACAAACAAGGAAGTCATCCTCAGATCAGAAGATCATCCACGTGGATTTGAACCGGGTACTTTTAGGTGTTATTAGGAAGTACTGAAAATTGAAACAGTGTATAGGAAGGTATACACAGGTCTTTTTTCATTTTCCCGCAACACAAGATTTTGGAATGTTACCTCTTTTCCATTCACCGATTACATTATCTATTGCATGTGCCAAAGATTTTTTAATTTTAAATCTTTCAAGTATTTTCATATATAAATGCACTGAGGGCAGTCTGTTCTAAGTATGTAATTTATACGTACGAATGTTATTTTTTCATACATACAGTTATACTGTTATTGACCAATAGAAGAATTTTTAGGATTAATTGACTTATTCTTTATGTATTTTTGTATAGAAATTTATTTAGCAACTCAACAGCTCTACCTTGCCTCATCCATGTAAAACAATTAATTGCGTGCAGTGTTGTTTTTAATTAAAAAGCTGCACAGTGATTTAGTATAAAGCTTCACATCAAGCCGTATAAACCTGATGTTATAGAAATGGTTAGTGCAAAATTGATCGTTACAAGCCATTGTACCATCTCTTGCTCTTTCAATTTCCATTCCTCATTGTTCGCCCAACGCTATCGTCATTTACTGATCACAATAGCCAACTTAACAGTAGGAATTTCCCTCAATAAATTACCTTTTGAATTTACCGACTTCAACCCCTATGAATTTCCTGTAGTACGATTTGTGACAGTCAAACTTGTAAAGGATTTCTGTAATTTGACGTTTACAGTATTTTTACTTTCTCCCCCTATACCATAGTATATGGAGAAAGTATTGTATTCGTCAAAATTTTCGAGTTTGAGTTTTTGGTGGAAATATCCGTTTTGGTTCCCCCTGAACCTAAAAAAGTGGTTTTCGGAGTGATGTCTGTGTGTGTGTCTGTATGTGTGTCTGTGTGGATGTTGTCAGACCTAGAGCCTAAACCAGTCGTCCGATTTTGATGAAATTTGGTATAGAGGTACCAATCCACGGTATCTCCAGGCGTTTTTTTTTCATTTTTGTGAATTTTTTATTTTTAAGGGTAATTTTCCCATAAAAACCCTTAAAATAACGGAAAAATCTACTTTTCTCAAAAACGGCTCTAACGATTTTGATTAAAATTTTATATTTTATTAGGGATTTAAATTACTATAAACTGTTAAATTTTAATCAAAATCGTTCGAGCCGTTTTTGAGAAAAGTTGGTTTTTCCGTTTTTTTATGGATTTTTATGGGAAAACAACTTTAATACAAAATCACCTCTCCTACCCCACCCTACAAGTCACCGTGAATCTGTTTAATAATTTAAATATGTTTGTGAGAAAGTATGTGCCAGTTCCTGGTACCGTTTATTATATCTGTAATTTATGTAGACAAATAGCGACGTAATGTGGAAGTAACCTTGGCGAATTAATTTGTAAGATCAGAAAACTTAAAAACTAACAAACAGAATACCAGGCACTAACAGTGAAACCACTGTTACCAGGTACAAGCACAAAAAGAATGACTACTGTGATTTAACTTGTCTAACCAAGCCAAGTTATAAGTCAGACAAACTGTGTTTCTTATTAACTATAATATAAATGTCTATGTAACAAAAAAAAAAAAAAAAGTAAAAGGCTATAATTTTAATAAGATTTATAATTAAGTTATATTGGATGGGCTAGCATGCACTTTTAGACCTTACTACCCCAATGGGTTATTTCAAAATGTAAATTGTCTTTTTTTTGTATTTATTATATGAGAGACGTCTCAGAGATTACACTCCACCATTTTTATTATTGAATTTTTGCTTAGTATTAAGGTTGGCCAACGAAATAAAAGTTGTTAGTAAAACCAAGGTAAATGTATTTAATTTTGTAACTTTGTAGAATGGCTAAATAAACAATTATAATCTGTACTGTTGTAAATACAACAAACTGTATCTTTTATATATATATATTGACGTTATTATACAAATTATATCTGCTAGGATCCATGAAATAAGTTTAAGTACAATTTTCTGCCAATCCTAACGTAACACTTTCACTTAAGTTTGTCGACGCATTTCGGAGATCCTCCATTATCGAGACCTATTTCAGTACTCCGAGACGATAATGGAGGAACTCCGAAACGCGTCGACAAACTTAAGTGAAAGTGTTACGTTAGGATTGGCAGAAAATTGTACTGAAACTTATATATTTTGACTATAAATAGAGAGGGTTTTTCAAATTTTACTTTTTGGGGAGGGATTTTTGAACTTAACTAAAGTAATATTGTAAATGCAAAATTCTTTAACATCTTTCTTATTTTGTACATAAGAGCATATAAATTTTCGTCGTTTTCTTTTAAGGGCTTGTAAATAAATATTAAATATTTTCTTTTAAATATTTCTTTTAATAAACTACAAATCTATATAAATTTAAATATAAAGATATATATATAAAGATATAAATTGTGTAGTTATTTTTCTCCTGTGAATAGTTTACTCAGTTTATTTGGTCTTGGATTAACTATAAGGTAAGAGCAATTGGTTTAATTTTAAATTGATATTTTTCTTTCCGACATGTACCATCTGTAATAGGTCCCCCACGCGCTTCCATTATATAAATATTTCTTAACGTTGGTACACTATAAGATGGTTAACGTCCGAAACAAATTGTTAAATAATCACTATTGTTTGGAAAAGGATATTAAATTTATTGATATTTAGGCTATTAAAGAACACGTCACGTCGCGAAGATAAAACACACGTGGGTACATTACAGACAGAAACCAGGTCAGGATGAAGTGTTTCTCCGTAGTTGATCACTAAAACCAACATTACGCCAAGATGTGTCTTATTTCTTCACCGAGAGTCTGAGTGGCTTTTCTGATTTTTGCTGCAGTACTTTTAAAAACAGTTGGGGGAAGGGGAATTGCTGTTTCCCATGCATATGAAAGTGGATTTAAAAAGTTATAATGATATTTATATTTTTGTAAACATTATTTTCAAACGATAGCTAGCGAGATATTATAAACTGCAATACAAGCGAGTGAGTAACAAAACAGTCAATGCATGCGCATGGTCGTGAAAAATAACTATAATTTTAAAGATCTATTAACTACATTTACCTGTTGTCTGTCATGTGGCTTCGTTCTGCGTTTGTTTATGACGCGTTTCGAAACATATTTTGCACCATCAGATTAGTTCAAAACATTAAAATGTTCACATTACATGTAACACAAAAACGTTTAACTCACAACACAAAACACGCAACTGTGACGTATAATTCGGTTAGACGTCTACTCTGTTGGAAGGTCGAACGACTACTAAGTCCGGTGTTCGGTTTATACAATGAGTTTATATATAATATTATACTAGCTGACCCGTACGGCGTTGCCCGTGGTGGTTGGTATTTTCGGTCTTTTTAACGTAGGCTAATTGTATTCTTTTTAAGTGTTCAGTCAGTGAGTGGTATTTGGCTTTTATATATGTAGATCTTAAATAATAAAAACACTATTATCATAATAATAAAAGATCTGAAATTATGATTTTAATAAATTTGATCCCCACAAACCAATCCTAAAATTTCGAAATTTTTCATACCCTTTCTTAGGGAGCACCTATGGCCAATGAATACTTTTTATTTATTTAAGTATTCATTGCTATGGCCCTAGAGGAAGCTACATACCAAATTTCATTCCAATCCGTTCGGTAGTTTTGAGAAATCGTGATTTAATAATTTTGATCACCCCAAACCTCCCTTGAAACTTCGAATTTTTTAAAACCCTTTCTTAGCGACCGCCTATGGCCCTAGAGGAAGCTACATACCAAATTTCATTCCAATCTGTTCGGTAATTTTGGAGAAATCGTGATTTAGTCATTTTTACCCCCAAACCCCCCTAAAATTTCCAGTTTTTTTAAATCCTTTTTTAGTGAACACTTATGGCTCTAGAGGAAGCTAAATACCAAATTTCATTCCAATCCGTTTGGTATTTTTGAAGAAATCGTGATTTAATAACTTTGATCCCCCCCGAACCTCCCGTAAAATATCGATTTTTTTCAAACCCTTTCTTAAGCGGGGGTCACACTAGGCTGATTGTCAGCCGCTGGTTACCAGCGGCTGGCAGTAGCGCCAGCAAGCAGCGGCTGGCAACCCGGTCATATTTCGCTTTTACTCGCCTGGTTCTAGTTCTAGTCAGCATGTCGTCGGGTCCACGTAAACGAGTAATTAAGCGATTATTAAGGATGTGTGTGAAGGAGCTTTCTGTGAAAATGCTTTACCGCAAGAAGAGACGTTGGTGGAGTAGACCTTGGATTATGAGAAGAGAAGAATTAGGAGCATCTGCAAGACTTTTCCAAGAGTTACAAGAAGAGGACCCAGAAACATACAGAAATGTTTTACGAATGTCAGCTCCTAAATTCCAAGAATTGCTGGAATTAGTTGAACCGTTGATTAAAAAACAAAATACCAAGTTCAGACAGGCGCTTCCGTGTAAAATCAAGTTGGAAATTACCTTACGATATCTTGCAACTGGAGACAGTTTTAGGTCTCTGGCGTTGTTGTTTAGAGTGCCGCACAATTCGATCTCGGTGTTTTTACCAACAGTTCTTGCTGCTATTTTTGAAGTTCTTCAACCATTTATTAAGGTAACCATCATTAATATTATCAATATTTTTTATAAGTATTTTTAACCATAACAATTTCACAGCTATTCTTAAATTGTATTGTAATTAAACCATACGCTAAACATAGCTTATTAAAATTGTTAAATTTTTTAAAAAATGACGTTTTTAGGCTAATTTTGGTTGTTGGTTTAACAATTTCAATAAATAAGATAAAATAATTTAATTTTCTTTACAAAACTAACAACAAAGAAATTGCATCACAGCTGATTCAAATAAAGTAGCTGATTGTTGACTTATTTAATGTAAGCTGATATTCGTCACTGTAGTAATCACTGAAATGATTAGCATAATTAAAGCGTATTTTCAGTCGCCATTTTGAAATGGTTAAATGCCACATTTGAATTTTGAATGCATTTCAGAGCATTGGATTTGATTTTATTTATTAAAATTGTTAAATTTAAAAAAAAAATGGTTTTAGGCTAATTTTGGTTGTTGTAGACAATTACCAAGAAATTATGTTTTTAGTTTTTTGTTGATAACTCGGTTATCCTTTGACCTACTGAAACGACAAAAAAAGCATTTTGTTTGTGGTAAAAAAAAAATATTTTGTCTCTTGTACATTTTTTTTAAAGTTAACCGTTTTCAATATATTATATGTTATAAATTTGTAACGGCCGCCATTTTGAAAATTATAAAAATAAATTCTTTGTGTTTGGTACACTAGTTAATCGTTACATATAAAATGCTTATTCCAAATTTGAACTCGATATCTTATCTATTTCTTGAGTTACAGTAAGTTTTTGTAAAAAAACAAAATGGCGGATTCCGACTAAACTAAGCCGAATTCGAAAAAAAAGTTACTGAACATTTTTTATTTATTTCAATGCATACAATCCGATCCTGTACAGCCTGCTACGTCTTTTGGGACACCCTGTATATATATCATTGCAAGTTGGGTATTTAATAAAAATGTATTCCACATTTTATTAATTCAGATTATTTATTGTTGTACATATATTTCACACTCTTAGCTTTCATCATCAATACCTTACTACATGCTGATATGCTAAGTGTAATCAATGTTCGTATTGACTTCCAAAGGACAGATGCCAACCAATGCATTGGAGAGAACATCTAAACTACGAGAAGGTTCTTCGTGGTCCAAGCATGTGTTATCGGATAGCTCCGAATACATATTTTCCAAATCGTTGTTTGAAGTGATGTTTGAACTACTTGTGTCATCAACTTTGTGATGTATATTATGTTATATGTATACTAATTATGATTGGCTAAGAAACTGTAATACCAAAGGTCATCTGGCAGACCGGCAAATGTAGGAACTACAGAAAATAAAGACATTACATGTTTAACACTGATGGAGTCAGGTTGCTTATTGTAACGAACCTAATGTACCACAAAGATAAAGTGTTGACGGCATAAAAGAGATGCTCAAGACATTACATGGCGACGAGGATGGGATAGAATTAAATTCAAAGAAGAAATTAATTGTGTTAAGAACTCAAGGTAGGCATAAGTCTAGTCGACTAGTCCGAGTGAAATTTTCGTTTTTTAAGTTGTCTGAACGTGTTCTGAACTGTGAACTAAGTTGTAAAAAGTATATAATTTAGTCGAAATAATTGTTAAATCAAACAGATTTTGTGCATAACTTTATTAAAAAGACTTTGTTGGGTCTATTTTTTGTTGGTTTGTGAATTCTAAAAATTGACTAGGCCTAAAGTGCAAATATGGTTACCATTGGTCACATGTCAGAATTTGACAAGGGCTCTGAAAATTGGGCAATATATGTGGAACGATTAGAACAGTTTTTTAATTCAAATGACATAGTAGATCCTAAGAAAAAAGCAAGTGTTCTGTTAACTTTGTGCGGTAGAAAAACATTTGGTATCCTACATGATTTATGTCAACCAGCCAAACCAGGTAGTAAAACGTTTGAGCAATTAAACGATATTATGCTCAACCATTTGCATCCAAAACCTTCCGAAATAGCAGAGCGATACAAATTTCAACAAATAAGGCAGGCTGAAAACCAAAATGTTTCGGATTTTGTAATTGCCTTACAAAGGGGAGCTAAGGACTGTTTGTTCGAAAACCGCGACATCTCATTAAGGGATCAATTTGTTTCTGGCCTACGAAGTGACAGTGTAAAGAAAAGGCTATTTACTGAGACAGAAAAGTTAACATTCAAGAAGGCAGTTGAAATAGCAATGTCTCTCGAAACCGCAGATAACTCCTTGAATTTTTCTAAATACAAAACTTCAAAGGATTTTGGGAATCACAAAAAGACTGGATCCATCTCTACACCTAGTTCTACAATTACAAGTCAACAAAAGCCACCTAACCTTCACAAGCATACCAGTTATAACAAACTTTATTGTAACTGTTGTGGTAGAAGTAATCACGTAACTTCTAACTGTCGTTTTTTGTCATACACATGTTTTAAATGTAATCAGAAGGGTCATTTGTCTAATGTGTGTAAACGTAAAGGTACCGGTACGCCATCAAGTTTTAATTGCAGGCCTAAAGGAAGGCATCACAATATAAACCTTACAGAGGTTAGTTTAAGCAATGAATGTTCAGATGAGGAACAGCATTATAATCAAGTTAATGATGTCAATGAAGGTATGTTTCAAATTAATCAGTGTAATTTTAATGATAGCAATAGCACTATAACTAGACCTATTTTGTTTGAGGTTGAAATTGAAGGTAAACCAATGAATATGGAACTAGATACAGGAAGTCCTATATCTGCAATTTCAGAAAAGTTATTTTATAAAAAGTTTAAAGATTTAAAAATATTACATACAAATTTAGCACTGAAGTCTTATAATGGACGTGATATTAAACCATTAGGTTTTATAAAAGTGAATGCCAAATGTAACCAAATTTTTAAAATGTTAAAATTATTTGTAATCACTAATGGAGGTCCACCTTTGTTGGGACGTGACTGGCTAGAAAGTTTTAATTTGCATTTAAGTCTAAATAACATGAATAAGCATAATTTGGATGAACCAAATTCTAATTTTAAATTATATTCTGAACAAATATTTACTGAATTTAGTCAGGTGTTTTCTGATAAATTGGAAACTTATACAAAAGGTAAAATAAGGTTGCAATTAAAGCCAAATAGTTACCCAATTTATCACAAACCACGAGTAGTTCCTTTTTCTATGGTTGATAGAGTTGAAAAAGAAATATCTAGATTAGTAGACTCAGGTATATTGCAACCTGTAGAATTAAGTGATTGGGGAACACCAATTGTAGCAATTCCCAAAGGTGATTCGAGTATTCGCATTTGTGGTGACTTTTCTGTCACTCTAAATCCAATGTTAAAAGTAGACAGATATCCTTTGCCTAGAACAGATTACTTATTTGCTCGTCTTTCAGAAGGTAAAATATTTAGTAAAATTGATCTCAAAGATGCATATCAACAAGTTTTGCTTGATGATTCATCTAAAGCATTAACAACTATTTCAACTAGCAAAGGGTTATTTTCATATACTCGAATCCCCTTTGGTATTACCTCAGGACCAAGTATATTTCAACGAATTGTAGAAAAAATGATATTAGGCTTAGATGGCGTAGTAGCATTTCAAGATGACATATTGATATCTGGAAAAAGTGTAAAAGATCATTTGTTTAAACTGAGGCAAGTTTTAAAAAGATTAAAAGAGTGTGGCTTAACTGTTAGAAAAAGTAAATGTGAACTCTTTAAAAACTCTATTAGTTATTTAGGATATATAATTGATAGTAAAGGGTTACATACAGATCAAAATAAAGTCAAAGCTATTTCTGAAGCTCCAATTCCGAATAATGTATCTGAATTAAAAGCGTTTATTGGCCTTGTAAATTTCTATGGATCTTTTGTATCTGATATAGCAACTATACTACACCCATTATATAATTTACTACGTCAGTCTGTTAACTGGTGTTGGTCAAAAGAATGTGATGATGCATTTAATAAAATTAAGAGGTTAATGACCTCTGCTAGTTTTTTAGCTCACTATAACCCAAATATGCCACTTAAATTGTCCTGTGATGCAAGCTTTCATGGCCTGGGTTGTGTCTTATCTCATGTGTATCCAAACGGAGAAGAAAAACCCATAGCATTTGCTTCCAGAACTATGTCTAAAGCAGAATGTAACTATAGTCAAACTGATAAAGAAGCATTGTCAATAATTTTCGGTATAAAAAAATTTAACCAATACCTGTATGGTAGACATTTTTCTCTTCATACAGACCATAAAGCATTGTTGAGTATCTTTGGAAAGAAAAAAGGTATCCCACAAATTGCGGCCAATAGATTGCAACGCTGGGCATATTTTTTGAGTGCATATGATTATGACATAAATTATATTAAATCAGCTGATCATGGTAACGCTGATGGTTTATCAAGATTACCTCTTAAGCTTAATGATGATAACAATAATTGTGATTATGATTATTTGAAATTTATTCAATCTGGATGTGTACCAATTAGCTGTAAGAATTTGAGAAGTGAAATGAAAAATGATAAAATTTTGTTAAATGTTCTTGATTATGTCTTACATGGTTGGCCATATAAAGTGAAAAATAATGATTTAAAACCTTATGAAGTTAGGAAAGATGAACTAAATGTTGAAAGTGAATGTCTAATGTGGGGGTACCGAGCTGTAATTCCTGTTTCTTTAAGACAAAATTTACTTTTTGAACTTCATAGGAATCACTTAGGTATTGTAAAAATGAAAAGTCTTGCTCGATCTTCCATGTGGTGGCCTGGTATTGATAAAGACATTGAAAACCTAGCAAATACTTGTTCGTTTTGTCATGAAAGTAGACCTATTCCTCCAAAGTTCACACTGCATCATTGGAACATTCCTAATGTTCCTTGGGAACGTGTACATGCAGATTTTTTTGGACCAATAGGTAACAAAATGTATTTGATAGTAATAGATGCTTATTCAAAATTCATAGAAGTAATTCCTATGTATAACAACATTACTTCAAATGCCACCATAACACAACTAAGAAAACTATTTTCCCGTTATGGATTACCTGTAGTTTTTGTAACAGATAATGGTCCTCAGTGGACTTCAAAAGAATTTTCTTTATTTATGACTAATAATGGAATAAAACATAACTTTACAGCTCCGTTCCACCCATCTACAAATGGTGCAGCTGAAAATGCTGTACGTACAGTAAAAAAATGTGTTAAAATTGCTATTAAAAATAATATAGATGTAGAAACTGCTATTGATAGGTTTCTGTTTGATTACCGTAATTCACAACATTGTACTACTTGTGAAACTCCCTCAAAATTAATGTTCGGGAGAAAATTAAGAACAAGGTTTGACTTATTGCGACCTAATAGAAAGTTAGAAGTATCTCAAAATTTACAAAAACAAAAGGATTATTTTCCTGGTAAACGTTTAACAGCTTTTGCAGAAGGGGATAAGGTGCTAGTACGAGATTATCGTTCAGATAAAAAATGGTGTAAAGGGGATGTTATAAAACCTTTAAGCCCTGTATCTTATGAAGTAAGGTTAGATAACAGTGAAACAGTTTGGAAACGTCATGCAGATCAAATTTTGCCACTTAATGGTCAAAAGAGCATAAATCAAGATAATCCCATTATAGATTCATTGACGTCTAGCCCTGAAACAAAATCTCACGAATTGTTGAAGTTGCCAGAACATGATAAAACCTTAGGTTCATCTAAGTCAAGCATTGTTCTTCCTAATGAAACAACTACTGACCAAGGTACTTCAAATGTACAGGATGATACAACACCTGTTGTCATTAGAAGGTATCCTATAAGAAATAGATTAAGAAAAAAAATTTTAGATTTATAATTTGTTTTTGGTTTCATTTAGTTTGTGTTTTTGTTAACCTAAAGAATTAAGGTAATAATGTTCCTCTTTTAAAGTTGTATTATTGTTATGTTCAGACTGTCAGATGTAACCTAACCAAACAATTTTTATATTTACTCGCCTTTATATTTTAATATTGAGACAGTTGTCTAATGTAAAGTTTTATTTTACAATGATTTATAAATATGTTTTGTTTTATTAAAAAATGGTTTGTATCAATTTATGAGGAGAGAATGATGTGATGTATATTATGTTATATGTATACTAATTATGATTGGCTAAGAAACTGTAATACCAAAGGTCATCTGGCAGACCGGCAAATGTAGGAACTACAGAAAATAAAGACATTACATGTTTAACACTGATGGAGTCAGGTTGCTTATTGTAACGAACCTAATGTACCACAAAGATAAAGTGTTGACGGCATAAAAGAGATGCTCAAGACATTACAAACTTCATCATTAAAAATACTTTGTGATAGTGGTTCACTGGTATTTACACTTAAAGATGCGAGCCTCTCCTCAGTAATGTGGTTTTGAAATTTACTTTGAAGTATAATAAAACTTCTCAAAGGGAGCTGTCGCAACTGGGATGCAATATGTTGTCCAAACTTGTCATATTGGTCTTCTGTGTCATCAGAGGTTATTGTTGCTATTGAGTGCAATTTATCTACTGCACTTTCAAATCTAGTCGGTTTGCGTCTATTAATTGGTTGCATTTTAAATATCTTTGCACGTTGTGGAGGTTGCATGTTTGTGGATGGACGCTTTTTCGATGATGAAGGTCTAGTAGAAGTAGTCTGCATGGGACGTGATGCTACCAGCGGTTTCACTACTTGTGATGCTCCCTGTTCAGACATGTTTTCAGTGTCACTGCTCGATTCATGATGACCTTCAGCCATTGACATCTGCGTTATATCCTGAAAACAATATACACCTACAATAATTTCCTCAAAAAACTAATATGAACTAATAAATATGTTTATTACTGTTCAGAAAAAGTGTTCCAAAAATGTAATATGTAATTCTACATATAAAAATAAGCACAAAAGTTCATATCAAGATATGTCCTAATACCTCTCGGTTTCTGTCTGTCCGTCTGTATGTGATCTTCACATAATTAATTTAGTATATCTTACTAACCTCTTGAGGTACCAATATCAAACTTGGTACATGTATGACTCCATACATAAATAGGTCCTATTTAGCATCATACATGTACCAAGTTTTAAGTTGATAACTCAAGAGATTTGTAAGAGATTTGAAATAATGTAAAAATCACATACAGACGGAAAAATGTAGGTTTTAGAAGATATCTTCATATGTAATTTTTTGGTTTATTGTTATGTGTACAATGTATACCCTGTATATTTAATTTATTTACTTGTAGACCTACGTTGATCGAAAGGATTACCAGAGTGCAAAATCAACATGATTTTTTTAAATATGTTTAACACTCTGGTCAGCTTACGCCTAGCGGTAGGTCTGCAAATGAATAAGTAGTAAATATTACAATTAATTACCGTAGTATTTAGAAGTTTATAGTTATCTATATACATTAACATTATACTTTACTTCCAGGTACCTGACACAACGTGCCAGTGGAATGAAATCCAAAAAGGGTTTGAGTGTAAATGGAACTTTCCTCGCTGTTGCGGTGCTTTGGATGGGAAGCATATCAGAATCAAACGGCCTCATAATTCCACGTCGATGTTTTACAACTACAAGGGAACATACAGTATTGTATTGTTTGCCATGGTCGATGCGGACTATTGTTTCACATATATAGATGTTGGACAAGATGGCAGAGCCAATGACAGTACAGTATTTAAGAACTCTACTTTAAAGATAGCACTCGAGCAAAACCTCCTGAATTGGCCAAATGGAGGACTTTGTGTAGCAGATGACGCCTTTTGTCTAACACCATATTGTTTGAAACCATTTTCACACAGAGGACTAACAGTAGAAGAAAGAGTTTTTAATTATCGATTATCCAGGGCAAGACGCGTTGCTGAAAATGCATTTGGCATTTTGGCCAGTAGGTTTCGCGTTTTTAACACGCCTATACCACTCAACGTGGACACAATAGAAACTCTAGTGAAATCAACTTGTGCTATACACAACTGGCTCAGGCAGTCGTCTTCTAAAATTTACTTCCCTTCAGGTTCTGTGGATGAGGAAGACTTAAACACAGGAACGATAACTCCAGGTGCTTGGCGGGATGTACCGACTTTGATGTCTCCAGTAGGCCGCCTCTACTCATCAAATAATTGTGGTCGTCTTGGGGAGCAGGTACGGCAGTGGTACATGCATCAGTTCGTGACAAGCTTTTCTGTTCCATGGCAGATGACGTCAATTGGTATAGAACCATATGACAACAGTGAGGGAGAAGAAAACAGTGAGTGAGTTGAAAATCAGGAAAGAGTGCCTCTAATTTTGTGGCCTTTTTTAAATTAAAAAGGTGCGTTGAAATTAGTAATAATTTACATTTATGATTTTGTAAAAGATTATGTAATAACATGTGTGTATTAATGACATTAAAATAATATTATAACAATATTTACCAATTTAAAAATAATTTACCTTCTTGCCATAAACAGGTTAAAATAACCTACGTCTCACGACACTACATACTATGTTTACACTTATACTGCACTTACATGCGACGGTAAATGTAAGAAAATGATGGTACAAGGCTATCCTTTTGTCATCCTTTTTGTATATTTACCGTCTTGTATAAAAAGTAAATCGGTAAATGTTGAGTAATTAAATAGCATAGCTTTTAATGTAACTAAGAACTATTGAAGGTGTCATAAATAATACTACGTACATCAAACAAAATATTTGTATTTACGTATTCAGATACAATAACTTAAATTATTTTTTATGTAAACTGAAAGATCATTACATTACAAAAAAGTAAGATATATATTTAAGTTTTATTTGTTATACGCTGATCTGTTATTTACGATTCGTATTCCAGCGTGTGTTGGTTATATTAATTGTGTATTGTTTGTGTTGTTATTGTTTTTTTGGTTCATAAAATGTCCAGTGAAAATGAATTTCTAATTGAATTTATTGAAGTTTATTTATTGAAGAAAGTAAAAAATGGCAAACAATTACTTTTTTGGTTTATTTGCTTATAATAAAGAGGAGACATTTCTGAACACTTAATATATAGGTCTAATATGTTGAATTTTACTATAAAAAACTAAGTGATAGACTACTCAATTGACAACTCTACTTGCATTGAATCTTTCCCAGATCCTACAAAAACCATTTCCCACGGCCTGTTAATACCCGTTTCCTGTAGTCCAGACAGAGTTCCGGCGTATAGGTCTATACACCGGTGAGAGCTTTGTTTGTTTACAAACAAAGTGAACGACTTTTATAAAATAAGAATTTTGTTGAATTCTATGATTTATTCTACACAATTTGTTAAACAGTAATAATAATTAATTTTTGGACAAGCAAAGTAGGCCTAGATTTGTTAGCAGTCTTGTAGTAGGAACATAAAAAGTAGTGTATTCAAAAAAAGAAATTTGAAATTGATATATATTTTTATTCACTTAGAACTAAATTACAAATTTGTTTGAATATTTTGAAAGTAATATTTTAAAATAATTTTTATTTCTTTAATTTTAAACTCAAATTGTTTAAATACAAAACAAGGTTTTAGTAAAATATTTATTTTTCACACTCAAATGATTCAATGAAAAAATAATTGTCTTAAAAGAAGTACATTATATAGACATAAACATAAATATATGAAATTACTTTTCTCAATATTGAAATATTCCACAATTGCACAAACCGAACTGAGCGTGTGGACGGAAGCGGTTACTCAACATTTACCGATTTACTTCAAATTTGGTATCAAAATAAATAGACGATCGTGGAAAGTTATGTGATTTATTTTTATATTTTCTTGTTATAAAAAAAGTTTGCATAACGCCTCACTCTGAGTCGAATTTTACTATAGTAGTGTTGTGAGACGTAGTTTATTTTATCCTGTTTAATTGTTACAACACTCAAGAAATGATCTACTTACCATATTAGAAGAAGAATCTCTGCCACTGACAGCTCCATGCCAGAATATTTCCGCTGTTGGAAACCACACAAGCTTTGGTTTATATACCTCGTTTGCACCAGCACCACTTTTTATAGATTTTTTAATCTTACTCAGTTCTTTTCTGTAGGTGTCGCGTAAACTCTTAATCTTCTTTTTCAAGAGTTCAACTGTCGCAGGCATCCCAGCATCCATTAAGTTTTCCAACAGTTTATTGCAGGCTGCTTCTTTGACATTCCTATTAAGGTAATCCTGTGATGAAACGTCCCACAAGCACGGATAATTTTGAAATAAATTCAAAAATTCAATTACCTGCTTCCCCGACCACTTCAACTCAGCCATTTTAAACAGTATAAATTAACAGCTACCTACAAAAGATGTAAACACAAAACCACGTATAGTTTACTCGCCGCTGACACGCTACTGGGGTGGTCAGACTGCGCTGCAAGCTGGCGCTGCTTGTGCGAATGAATCACGTGACCTGCTAGTAGCTGCTACCTGCGACCAAAAGTTGAACATGTCCAACTTCGCCAGCCGCTGACAAATACTCGCCGACTGGTAGCACCAGCTGCGGGTTCTGTGGTCACATCAAGCTGATAGTAGCGGCTTCCTTTAATTCGCGGCTGCTATCAGCCTAGTGTGACCCGTGCTTTAGTGAGCACCTATGGCTGTAGTGGAAGCTACATACCAAATTTCATTTCAATCCGTTCGGTAGTTTTTGAGAACTCGTGATGAGTGAGTCAGTGAGTGAGTGAGTGGTATTTCGCTTTTTTATATATATATAGATTATGTTACGTTATTGAGCAGCTGTTCGGACATTTAACAGGTGATTTAGCTAATTATTATTATTATTATTATACTTTACTTAGTTCTATAACGCATTGATCTTAATACTTTAATGGAGTTGGGCGAATTTCCAAAATTAATTTATACATTTTAAAGTTTCAACCAACTCCAATTATTTGGGAAGTTGATGTACTCTCGAACGCGCAAAATAGCTGCCTGCGTGTACGATATATATTAGTAAAATTCGTGTGTACCTCTACTTCACGCGTGTCTTCTTTCCGCTCGTGGCGGAAAAACTTGCTATGCGAGTTTGAACCTCGACTTTGAAGCCTCGAATCAGAAACCCCACAGCAAATCCCCACGTTGTATTTGAACCGCGTACGTTTATGATATTTTAAGTTTTGATCGATTCTGGAGGAACCAGACTAGCCATAAAGTCGTGTAAACGGTTCTATTATGGTAAGAAAAATATCATACAAGTTTACTTCCAGTTGTTGGATTTTTTCTGGTAACTAACTCGTACGAACTACTTAGAAAACCAAAGTGTGTACCGAATTTTGAACTCGTATATAATTTTATGGCACCACAAAACGTGTTCCGGAGACCGTGATTGGTGCACACTGAATACTACCGACCTTGAGTCTTACCAAAAAAGTCACTGCGATAGCCCATCTTTCCTGTAGAAATTCGCTAATAAGTATAATTAAAAGTTAAACTTAATGTCTCAGGTCATAGATCGCTAAAGAGATTGCGTGATATTGATAGAACTATTCCGATTGCTTTTCCCAAGTAAAATATAATACAAGGTCTAGCTTAACACGTTCACTGCTAAGGACGCACATGTGAGCTTTGACACTGAACACTATGAGAAGCGGCCGTCGCACAGTGCATTGCACTCTCGTGTTGCGAGTATTTTCAATACACACTGCATTGCGTGCTTCGCAAGCAAACCCACATATTGGGAGTATTTTCAATACACAGAGCATTGCGTCCGCACACTTACGTCCGCTTTAAAATATTAGTGAATATTACGCAGAAAGGTTACAAAATAAGAAATAAAGTAATTTCTACTCATTTGGGCTATAAATATAAAAAATAAAAGGTCAGCTCCTAGCATAGGAAATACGAAATTTGCGTAGCAGTGAACGTGTTAAGAATAAACCATCGCAACTACAATTCAATCACTGAATCTTGCATAAATTCTGACAGTCGTTGTGTATTCTGTTTGTGACGCTGTGTGGGGCTACACCGGTGTCATTACTGTCCGTGTTTACTTCGTGGTTTAACCCACCTCCACGCACAGGACAATTTGAGGTTTAAACATTTATAATGTGGCCAGACTAGATCAGAATATTCTTCTACTTAGTATACGTATCAAATACAGGGTCGGGCCACAGTTTAAAATACCCTTATATATTATTTCTCAAAAAATTTTTTGCCATATTTCTCTAAATTTTTTATCAAAATTAATGATTCAAAAATCATTTTAAAGCTTACGTTACTCGCTATTGATGTAAAATAGACAAGTAGCTTGAAATTTAAGTTTTAAAAGCAAATTGATAAAAAAAACTTTCATATGAAAGTTCATACGATTCCTAATGGAAGCCGTCGCCTGTTTAACTAACATAACAGCTGTTAGTAAGATTGTTTACATTCTATATGAAAGTGTCATATATCTTGCAATTCAAATTAAATCAACGTAAAGCTTTGTAAATCGTTATAAACTGTTATTTATAAACCAACGTAAATAAACACACGTAACTAACTGAATTAAATCAACGTATTGAATCAGGTAAATACTTCTAACTTGCGAAACATTTGCAAGGGTCAGCTTTTATTAAATAATTGTAAAACTATTGAGCAAAGCGAAATGAAACTTAGCAGTTGTGTAATTTTTATTTTTAAATGCAAGCAAGGTCGTGGTATACCTCATTTTAAAGATCTTGTTAGTTGAACACAACTGTGCCAACTTGAATTCAAATGAACGATCCTGTCAGAAAAATTACAGTTCTTCAAAGATTTTAATATTATGCAACTAATGCGTCTTGATTGTTTCAAAAAAAAAGGAAGGTAGAATTATCCTTGTCCATTTTTACAAAAATACCAATAATAAATATTAACAACATTAATTTTAATTATTGGGGTAAAATAATGTATTTATTGAAAACAAAAAACTTACCTTACAAAATAACAACACCTGTCAGTACTAATACGACGATATAGCTATTTGTGCAACATGTGGGCAAAGTGCCACTTTGCTGCACGAGAGAAACGTTTGATGCCCGAGGCTTGGCGAGGCACTTTGTGCTCGTGTTGCTCATAAGATTTTCCTACGCTTTCTGAAGCCGAGGCGGCAATTTTCTTGAATGCAGCAAAGACAGGTTGCTCGTGTTGTGCATAAGATTATACTATGTGTTGCATGCATCGTTTTCAAAATTTGTGGAGAAGTAAAATAAATGTTTTTCAATACATGAAACAGCGTTTTATTGTAATATAACATAAGATAAAAAATAAATAAACAGTAATCTAAAAAATACTGAATTTTTTAAATATTGAATATTAAAAAAATATATGAAACTATATTGTTGAAAATATCTATTCTACCTACTTATTGCTTACTACACTTATAGTAAATGTACATTTTTGACAGGTAATAAGTTCAAAATTACATTTCTTGCAGTTTTAATTATTTGTGGAGGAGTGTTGGCGCATTCAACTTCACCATCACTTATTTCCATTATTAAATAAGTTTACGTCTTAAGTTATAACAACTCTTAAATAGCCTAACTACATCTCACTATCAATAATAGCAATGCCAGGTTAGGAAATAATAAACGAACAATGGAACAGCTGACTTGTTTTGTGTTTAAAAGTCAGCACATGAATAGTACAAAACTATCGCTTACTTTGCGTACCCGGGTAAATCCCATTTGATTAGCATAGCACTTTGGCGCACACGTGCGACAAACACCTACTTTGGGTTCTGTTAATAGTTTGACAAGAACTACTTTTCATAACAAGCTTAAGAAATAGTTATTTGTGTCTAAAGCGAGAGAAGTATCTCTTTGTCGCCCCGAAAGGAAATTTAATTTTCTTGAGGACGACTAAGACCCTTTCTACCCGTAAGACACACAACAGTTTTTCTCCAGTTACAGTTTTAGTAAGCAATGTGTATCGAAGGAACTTTATTAAAACATGGACATTCGTATTTACGAAAACAATTGCGGTTATGGCAAGAATACACAGGCACGGATTGGTGCATTTAGTAAAAACGTGTGATTGAAAAGTGCCCATATAAAAAGTTTCGAATATATTAAACAAATTAAACTTAATGTTTTTCATCTGCCACCGGATGATAAGGTGTTCTTCTCCCCTATTAATGAGAAAGAAAATACCACTTAAATTAGTAGCTGTAGGAAAAATACACTAAAGACATTGTATATTAATTCGGAGGGCGGATCCAAGAAGGCGGACCAAACTTAATAAAGTAGTATTTTTTCATAGAGTAGGTTATATGCGAAATATTTCGCCGTTTTCAGACTTTTCACCCACCATTAATTTGCAGCTTAAACTTTCCCATATTAGTTATGTGCTATATTATAATGTATAAAGTAAACCGTTGTGGTGAATCACTTTATATTTACAAGTCACAGCTAGTTTATTATTAGCCAACACACACTAAGTGCTTTTAATAATTAGACAGCTGATAGCATTATTTACGTATTTTCCTGTAAAGTAAACAACAAATGTAACCTTTATAAAGTAATTAATTATTAAACTTGTATAAGTGTGTTGTTTGTTTTAAACTTTGTGATTTTATTCAGTGGTAAAATATTTATTAACAATAAGATGACAAAATTACCAAACTGTAGTGTAATTATCTAATGCGGTAACAGTGCGTGTAGGCTGTATAACCTCGTACGTGTAATAATATTCTTATATAAATAACTACTCGATACAGTTATGTTTAGTTAAGGTATTGTTCAAAAGTCGTTACCGCAGAGAAGCACGAGAACAAAGAGTTATTCTATTTATTTGTTTATTATTAACCTTAATTTTATTAAAGTGGTCTGTGAAGTTACTTAATGATTATAAATAAACGGTACCAGGAACTGGAACATACTTTCTCACAAACATATTTTAAATTTTTAACACGTTCACTGCTAAGGACGCACATGTCAGCTTGACACTAAACACTACGAGAAGCGGCCGACGCACAGTGCATAGCACGCAAAACCCCGTATTGGGAGTATTTGCAATACACAGTGCATTGAGTGCTTCACACGCCAACCCCATATTGGGAGTATTTTCAATAAGAGATGCATTGCGTGCTTCGCACACCAACTCTCGAATAATTGTATTAAAGTAGGAGAGGGAGTACATTACAGTGGTAGAGTAAGTAATACAAATTATTATTATTAGCTAAAGAGGAAACTATTCAATCGATTTCGAACAAATTCGTACCAAACATGTCAATTAGGCCTATATAGAGGCACGAAAAAAGTTTTTGTTACATTTTGTATAACAACCCCTTTTCGGCCAAAAAACCCCCCAAAATCATATGTTATTATTATTAGCTAAACGAGAATTTTGTGAAAGATGCGATGTTTGCATATGGTATGATACATTTATTTAAGGGCTGCAAATAAGGCAAATCTTATGAAAATTGTTAGAGCGGTTTTTTTATAAAAGAATAATAACTGATTTTTTGGGGGAGTTTTGACCAAAAAGAGGGTTGTTTTTCAAAATGTTTCAAAACCTTTTTTCGTGCATCTATACAGGCCTAATTTACATGTTTGGTGTAAATTTGTTTGAAATCGATCGAATAGTTTTCTCTCTAGCTTTGTATACATACAGACAGACATTTTGTAAAAACCACTTTTTTGGACTCAGGGTGTCCCAAAACGGATATTTCCACAAACATCTCAACATCATTTTTTTGCGATTACTATACTTTCTCTATACTTAGTATTGTGAAAAAGTAAAAATGAACCAATTACAAATTCAAACACAAAACATACAATCCAATGTATAAAACTGATTGTTTCATTGTAAAAGCTGTATATGGCTGCAACACTTTCGTTCCCGTATCTCCTTCAGGCATTAACTTTCACTGATCGAGATAAACGACGTGTCTTGTAAAGTACAGAGACGCTGAAGAAGAAAAGCTGTATTTTATCATCAGGGAAACCGTTATAAATCTCCAGTCCTACGTCCTGCCCTTGCAATATAAACATAAACGTATCCACAGCAAACTCGTAACTAATATATGCTTTTTGTTGGCCTTTGTATTGTTGGTTGAAGTAAAACATAAATTTGCATATATTTTAAAAAGAGGCATACTTCTTTATACATTTTGTATTTGTTTTTTGTTTTTTCGTATCTTATAAACTATATCCAAAATGTGATACGTTATAACAGTATTTCAAACTGGTCAAATAGGCCTCGTAAAGAATAAAGTTGCCATAATTTCAATAGTTATTGGTGTTTCAATTTTCATATAGCAAGTCTTTTTCTTTGATGACGTTTGCTATTACCCAATCTAAAAAAATAAAATAAAAAACGGTTGGTTGAGAAGAATAATACATAAACTTAAGTTTGCCAATTTGATTTTTATGGCAATATAAAGGCTTTCAAGAAACGTGTGTTGGTTCAGTATAGGCTTAAGGATCTGCTATAGTGGCGGCCATCTTGGATTTTTATCCCATAAGAGCAATGTTAAATTTCAAACCATTTATTTCGTTTATTTTTTATCATAAAATTGTTTGCAAGGTCTCATTTTAAGCACAATTACAATACGCATCCGTTTTGCATTTTAGATTTTTTTAAATGCTTCTCTTTTGTTATGTAATTGACATTTTGTAAGTGCAAAGTTTGAATTTTTTTCCTAACACAATAAAAAATTAATAATGAAAAGTAATTTGCAAGCCGGATCCGAAATGTTGTAAAGAATATTCAGTTTTTTTTCAGCACTCAATTACAAAAGAAGGATTTATAAAATGGTTTGAAATTAGGCAATGTCAAAGTGCTCAGCTGCAAGATATTGCATTGTTTAGATACGGTTATAGACAGAAGCGCTTGCGTTTCCGGTTGCTTTCTCGTTTACTGGAGCAGACCCTATACCTAAAATTGTGTTAAACCTATGATCCGAATCAGCTGTTTTATTTTTAATGGTAACAACAGATGTTTTAATTATAACACAGTAAGCCTTTTTTTAAAATTGTTGTTTGTTTGTTTTTATTTTAATGAAATATTCTTCAAAAAATTGGTTCTGAAAAGTAATTTACTGATTCTAAATTTTCTAAATTGGTCGCTATGGTAATGAA